>BQNB010156404.1:4273-15272 GCA_026074375.1 Tanacetum coccineum | reverse complement strand
CCTTAAAAGCCTCATCATCATCTGTGAAAACTGGTCAAGCACCTGTTTGGTTACGCTCTTGTTACTCTTTTTGAGCTTTTCGACATCGGCACAAATTCAATATTGATTTGAATGAGTAACAGTTATTATTATAAGTGCCAAAGATACACCATCTGGTTATCTCAGTCCCTAATACTTGTACGTACGTAGCATTTTATCACTTGGTTACAAATAAAGCATTCGTACTAAGTATTAGATAATCACGTATTGTTTTTAATTTCCTTTACTTTATTTTATGAGTTTACTGTTCTTGGTTACAAATACGCATTTGTAACATTGATTGGGATGTCATTAGACATACTGATATGTGCGGGCTTACCCTTTGAACTGGTGTGGTAGATGTATATCATGTATGCAGTGTTTTGTTGCTATCCGCTATACTGTGGCATATTTTTTTATGGGATATTGGGGTATGAACCAAATGATCATGAGTAGTAGTGAACAATAAACTTCCATTGGTTATTCCAAGAAGTGAATCCAAAATAAACTTCTTGTGTTAAGTTGATGAATACTCCATAATAAACTTCCATCAGTTATGCATGTACCATATTTTTTATTTTGTGTTAAGTTGATGTGAAATTATTTGTGGTTCATGTCTTTGTTATTCTAAAAAGCATCAATATACAAATTAGTTTTGGAAGACTGGGTGATATGATTAAATAGATACACATTTTCTGTATCATTTATCTCAGTTTATATTGCTCATATACGAGAATTGTTGCTTTATCAGTAGTGTGTCTTAACTTTAGCAAATCTGGAGCAAATGGAAAAAAATTCCCGAAAAGTGGCAAGAAGTGGAGCTAAAACGAATAAAAATTGTTACTGGAGAAGAATACGGCGTATCCATGCTAATGGGGATACGACGTATACTATACTTAGAAGATTTCAAGAAAGGGTAGCATTCAGAAGGATACGGCGTAGCCGAGTTTATGGGCACAAACAACGAGCTATCAAAAGGAAATTTATGCGACAACTATAAAAGCAAGCTTATAATTCCCAGTTTTATGTAAGATTATATTCTATATTTAAGAGACAGTTTATTCATTAGTTGAGTTTTAGATTTCGGGTGTGAGATACAAACAAGTGACCTATACAATTATGTCACATGGCAAATCCAGAAATGATGGTTGCTGTGTTTTTTATGTTGAAGTAAAAGACAGTATAAAAGGGTGGTTGCATTTTGTTATGAGATAGGGTTAAAAGAGTAGTGATATAGTAGGGTTTTGTTATAAGGATTGGTTTAATGGTTATTGATAGTGGGCCGACTCATTATTTGATCATCATTGGCTGAGTTTTGTATCTTTGGTACTCGGACTGTGTTTTAGTTAAAAGAAAGCACTACTACAAAAAAGGGCATAGAGCCCGATTGAAAATGATCATAGAGCTCGGTTTTACATACGAGCTCAAAGGGTAAATTACACCGTGTGTCCTCAAGTTCAGGGCGAATTACGGATACAGTTCTCGAATCTAGGGTTATGCTTTTCTAGTTCTCAACGTCACGTTTTTTCACTCCCTCGTGGTCCAAAATCTTAACGCTCGTTAAAAACCTCATTAGCTGCAAGGGTATTTTAGTCTTCGCAAAAGTTTTTTTTTTCAAACACTCTTTTTACATATTTTTATCCACATCCAAACAACCCCTTTTTACCCTTAACGTTAATGCATTACAAGTAAACAAATAAATATAGCTAAAGGATTATTTGGCAAGACATCCACATACATAACTGAAAGTGACATTACAGTTTCAAGTCATTAGAATTCGTACACGGCAAGGATGTTGGTATGTAAAAAATGCCATGATCTGCTGATGACCTTTTTTTAATCAATTGTCTCCGAGTATTTCGGATCTCGGTTTATTCCAATTGTTTTTTAATCCGAATTAGCAAACATCACCGATCAAAAATAAAAGCCCCCATGACGATTTTTCAAATCCTTGCTTATTCAATCGTTGATCATATTCCTGTTTGATCACCAATCACTGAATAACATTTGATTATTGAGATTATTTTCTGATTCGAGTCCTTTAATCTTGTGGTATTGGGTTCGACGTGTCATTAGGTTAGGGTTTTGATTTCGATCGATAATCCTTTTTCCTGTTTGATCACCATTCACTCAATATCATTTGATTAGGGTGATTTACATCTGATTATTGATCTCTAATCTCCTTTTATTTGGTTCGACATGTTTCATTAGGATTAGGGTTTTCGTTTCTTTCTTTAATCATGAGCGATCGTAATTTCCATAACTCAAATGAAAATCAAACGCAGAAGATTTCGAAATCAGTTTTTGTGACAAATTTTCCTGAAGATTCCACCGCGCGCGACTTTGGAAAGTGTGTAGCGAGTAAGATAGGTGGATCTATTTTAGATCTAATGGATGAATTGGTTACTGTTGGCCAAACCATGGGTTACAATATGGCAGGTTGTGAAAAAAACATTCAGGAAATAATTAATTCACAAGGAGATTTTAATGTTGTTAAATGAATTTTCTGTCTCTCAATATTCAAGGCCTTGGAAACAAGGCTAAACGGAGATGGATTAAGGAGTTATGTCAAAAGCATAGAATTAATTTTGCCTCTATTCAAGAAACTAAAGCGGAGAGTATTAGTTTACTCACCATTAAGGATTTGTGGGGAAATCAGATGTTTGACCATGTTGTAGGATCTTCAGTCGGTTGTTCAGGAGGTATCTTATGTATGTGGAATCCTAACATGTTCGTTAAAGAGCAAGTTTCTACTTGTGATTATTTTGTTGCTTTGATGGGCACTTGGGCTCCAACCTCTTCTAAGCTTCTTATTATATCCGTTTATGCTCCTCAAGAGTTGAATGAAAGGCGTGATTTATGGGATTATCTTCGTACGATTATTGATAGATGGGAAGGTGATACCGTGATTATGGGTGACTTTAACGAAGTTCGTTCGGAACATGAAAGGTTTGGTTCTACGTTTAATAGGCAAGGGGCTATTGCTTTTAACAATTTTATTTCTTCGGCATGTTTAATTGATCTTCCCCTAGAAGGTTATGCTTTTACATGGGCTCACAAGTCGGCTTCAAAGATGAGTAAATTAGACCGTTATCTTATTTCAGAAGGTGTTTTGGATTTATTTCCACATCTTTCAGCTCTATGTTTGGATCGACACCTTTCTGATCACCGTCCTATCCTTATGCGGGAAACAAATTATGATTATGGTCCTTCTCCATTTCGGTTTTTCCATTCTTGGTTTGCCATGGAGGGTTTCAATTCTTTTGTGGAAACTACCTGGAAGTCATTAAATATTGTTGAGCCAAACGGTTTAATTCGGTTGAAGAAAAAGTTGCAAGCTCTCAAGATTGCTATCAAGGCCTGGTCGAAAGAAGCTAACAAAAGGTCAAATGACAGGAAGATCAACATTCAACAAAATCTCTCAGAAGTTGATAAGCTTATTGATCAAGGAAAGAGTAATGATGAGATTCTTATCAAAAGAATCACGCTTCTTAATGATCTTCAGGAGCTTAATAATAGGAACGCCATGGAGATTTCTCAAAAAGCCAAAATCCGATGGTCCATTGAAGGTGATGAAAACTCCAAATATTTCCATGGTATTATGAATAAAAAGAGATCCCAACTCGCCATTCGTGGGACTCTTGCTAATGGGGAATGGATTTCGGAACCTCACAGAGTCAAAAATGAATTTTTTACTCATTTCAAGAAGCAATTTTCGCCTATCCAAGCTCCTAGTATCTGCTTTGACTTCACTTTTCCAACTCGCCTATCTTCAGATCAAGTTCAAGATTTGGAGCGTCCTGTTACTTATGAAGAGGTCAAAAGGGCTGTTTGGGATTGTGGCACCAACAAATCACCTGGGCCAGATGGATTTTCCTTTGAATTTTACCGTAAGTATTGGACAACAATTGATGATGATGTGTTTCAAGCTGTCAGAGATTTTTTTGTGAATGGGCACTTCCCTAGAGGATGCAACTCTTCTTTTATAGCCCTTATTCCCAAGATCCAAGATGCCAAATTTGTGAAAGACTTTCGTCCTATAAGTCTTATTGGGAGCGTTTACAAAATCATAGCAAAAATTTTGGCCAACAGATTATGTCTAGTTCTGCCTTATCTCATAAGTGATGTTCAATCGGCTTTTGTTGCTAATCGTCAAATTCTTGATGGGCCTTTCATTCTTAATGAGCTTCTATCTTGGTGTAAGTTTAAAAAGCTAAATGGGATGATTTTTAAGGTGGACTTTGAAAAGGCTTTTGATTCTGTGAAATGGGACTACTTAGATGAGACCCTAAAGGCTTTTGGTTTTGGCTTAAAATGGCGTAATTGGATCAGTAGTTGTCTTAATAACGCCATGGGATCGGTGCTCGTTAACGGTAGCCCTACTTTGGAGTTCCAGTTCCATAAAGGCTTAAAGCAAGGTGATCCCATCTCTCCTTTTTTATTTATTTTGATTATGGAAACTCTTCACCTCACGTTCAAGAGAGTCTTAAACGCCGGTTTATATAAAGGTATCTCTCTAAACGACTCTTTCACGATCTCTCATTTGTTTTATGCGGATGACGTAGTCTTTATTGGTGAGTGGAACAACAATAACATTCAAACTTTATTGAGTGTTTTGAGGTGTTTCTACTTAGCTTCAGGCCTTAAAATTAATCTTCACAAAAGCAAATTGATGGGGATTGGTGTTAGCTCAAATGTTGTTGCAGCTGCAGCTTCTTTGATTGGCTGCTCTATTTTAACTGCTCCCTTCAATTATCTTGGCGTGAAGGTTGGTAGCAACATGTCAAGAATTAACTCGTGGGACGATGTTATCTCTAAGGTTTCTTCGAGATTGTCCAAATGGAAGCTTAAACTCCTTTCTATAGGCGGCCGCCTTACCCTTTTAAAGTCGGTTCTTACCTCGATTCCGCTTTATCATATGTCTATATTCAAGGTTCCAATTGGCGTGTTAAATCATTTGGAATCTATTCGTCGGAATTTCTTTTATGGAGTTGATGGTTCTGATAGAAAGCTTGCTTGGATTGGCTGGAATATGGTTCTAACCTCAAAAAAGAATGGTGGTCTTGGTGTCTCTAGTTTTTTTGCACATAATCGCGCTCTCCTTTTCAAGTGGGTTTGGAGATTTCTAACTGATGGTTCGTCTTTGTGGACTCGTTTTATTAAAGCCATCTTTGGTAACAAAGGAGCTTTAGATACTCATAAGTTGATTCCTAGAAGATCTCCATGGCAAGACGTAATTCTTGCTATTCATTCGCTTCAAAGTAAAGGTATAAATCTTATGGATTTCATTCAAAAAAAAGTTGGCAACGGTGAGAATACTTCTTTTTGGGATGATTCTTGGTTAGGAGAGGTTGCGTTGAAGGTTCTTTATAAAAGGTTATATGCTTTAGAGATGTGTAAATCTATTAGTGTGGCCGAGAAAATGGGTCATCCCTCTTTGTCTCATTCTTTTCGTAGGATGCCAAGAGGTGGTGTGGAGCAGGAAAATTATGGTTTACTTTGCTCGAAAGTTGCTGATCTTGTGCTCCCAAATATATCAGATAGATGGTGTTGGTCTTTAGAAGGCTCACAAGAGTTTTCGGTTAAATCCTCTCGCATCTTAATTGATAATACAATCTTGCCGAAAGCTGAAGTTCCAACTAGATGGCTTAGAGTCGTTCCCATCAAGGTAAATGTTCATGCTTGGAGGGTTTGCTTGGATAAATTACCTACTAGAGCTAATCTTTCGCTTAGAGGAATGGATATTCCATCAATTGCTTGTCCCCTTTGTAATTCGGCTGTGGAATCCACTTCCCATATTTTTTTCGCTTGTCCCTTGGCTCGCCAAGTTTGGAGAAAATTTTTGATTTGGTGGGAACTTGAAGATGTGGCTTTTAACTCCTATAACGAGTGGCTCAACTGGATTGTCAATATTCGTTTACATAAGCAATTGAAGGTGTTCCTTGAAGGTATTTGTTATGTGATGTGGTGGTTAATTTGGCGCTTCAGAAATCAATTGCTCTTTAGGAATTATCAACCAAGGCGTGCTTTCTTATTCGATGATGTAGTTCAATTTTCTTATACGTGGTGCTCTAGTCGATCTAAGTGTAATGTTAATTGAGTCACTTGGTTACAAAACCCTAATTTTGTTATCTTGTAATCTTTTCTAGCTTCTTGCTAGTGTTTTAATAAAAATCTGTCGTTAAAAAAAACTAATAATTACATATATATTCTTATAAAGCATCAAATATTGCATATTTATCTAAATAATTAGTTTATGAATAAATAAAATCCCAATACACAAAATAATATTAGATTGACCATTATACCTTCTTAATCCTATTTTCTTATAACGCCACACACATATTTTATATAAATTTTCTACTAAAACAATGTGATAAAATTCTTATTAATGTGTCAGGTATAGAATTTTCTTTCTTACCTCAAGAATACAAAAAACCCATCACACATTTTAAAAAATTTCATCCTCACGTGTTAAGACTTTACGTCACTCTGTTTCATTCTTTTATTATTTGAAACCCATTGTTGTTTCTAAAGCGAACAAAAGAAAAAACCCAAATTATATACGAGTAGTTAAGGTCTAATGGGTAATTTAGAGGTAAATAATAATTTTTATATATTTTATAATGTTATTTTATATAAAAAAAATTATTATTTGGATATATATTATGTAATATATGATGTTTTAAAATGATATATATGTAATTATGAGAGTTTGACTAAAATATATATGCAATTAATGATCTTTAGAGGGATATATATGCAATTGCCCCTAAGTTATAAATTAATAATATCGAAAAAACTATAATATAAAGGGCGCGTTTGGTTTGGGAGTATATGAATGAAGAAATGGCTTTCAATCCCAATAAAGTGGTTTGGTTTATGGTTTTGTTACGTTTGGTTTGGAGGTATGAGAATGAAAGAATGGCTTTCAATCTCAATAAAGTGGTTTGGTTTATGAGTTTTGTTTTCGAGAACGAGTATCAAACCCACAAATATAAGCATTTTCTAAACCTCCCATGAGTGGTTTGTAAACCCATTCCCCATATTTTTTGAGATAACATATTTATTTCGCTTTTTAAGAGATTTAGTGCGTGGTCCATGCATGAATAGACGTGTATGTGACGGACCAAAGTTCCTAGAATTCTTATCTGTACCCTCCAACATATGGTTCAAAAGATGATATCCATGATTTACTTTTGAAAGTTGATTTAGATATTTGGTTCTTACAATAATTACATAAACAACGTATACTTTGCAAAAGTGAAAGATGAACAAACAGTGTCATGTTTATTTTTCATGTCTTTCTACGTAATATGTTGCAAAACTCGTTTATTCTTATCACATGTGATGTATTTGCAACTTCTTTACAGATTTAAATCAGTAAGCCTATTTTTATTCATATGCTTAGCACTCTGACACCATTAACAAATTCATAATATTGGTTTTCTTAAAAGTCGTTGCCCTTAGGTCACGTTTTCTTGTTTTCCAAAAGGAGTCATCATCATCAGTCGTATCCACTATCAGTATGAACTTTTTCAAAAGTGTTATGGAATTCATAGTCTTTATATTCGCTATAAACCATTTTTCACGTTTAAAGGAATTTGCATACATATTAGACTTATACAACCAAGTGTTATGTGGTGAATTTTTGTATTGTTCATTCAATGTGATAAAGTACAAAAAAAAGTCATAACCCTACGTCAAATACGTCAAAAACTTAATGGACTCAAGCTCGCACAATTATGTTGATCCAACGCATCGCGCAGTCTGAGCGATGGAATCGCGAAGACTTGCACTGCAGTATAGCACATTAAAAATAAAAATAAAGTAAAAGATTTGTTGCTAAATGAATTAGATGGCACCCGAGGGAAAATCTACACAAACTGCAGCAATGAAAGCAAACAAGCATAAGGCGTTGGCCGACACCAGCGATATTTTAAACCTTTCTATTTGAAAAATGTGATTTGAATTTTTTAAAGAAGACAATTGACGACGAGCGGAGAGTAGTCTTCAAAAACAGTAACGCAAGCGGATTTTGATAGTTTTTTTTACTTTTATTTGAAATTCATCAGCGGTAGCTACTGTGGCGGGGCCGATAACGGCATTCGTAGGATTGTTTTGTGCATAATTCGAAAAAGAAAAGAATGGTGTCATTTAATTCCAAACGGTTGGCCAAAACAATTAGTAGGTAGGTTTTGGCCAAAAATTGCACACGCTTTTTATTTTTTAAGAGAAGATATACTTTTTATTTTTAAGAGAAGTGATAAATGGGGCGGACATTGTTTGATGGATGACATAAAGGCTGTGTCCGACTAGGTTTTATGATCAGACTCACTCTGATACCATGTTAGTACAAAAATCCTAGCATGATGTTTTATTGATGCGATATTTATAAATTTCAACTAGACTTAAGCCCATAGACGGGCGCGTACATCTAATACCAAGATGATGATATATGCCAAAACTTAAAAATAATAAAAAGAAAGAAATATATAAAAGTGAGAAGTAATAGATTTCTGATACAGAAATAGAAAATGTCACATGGACGTAATCAAATCTCATGAATATTCCAATTTGGTCACTTGGAACTTTATATGAAACATAAGATCACCAAAGTGTCTAAAGGAAGGCTTTTTGTGGTCCTCGTGTTAGCAAATAGGGGACGGGAGGTAATCATAGTCTACTTAAGCAGGTGCCTAAATATGCATACCAGAAGAAGACGACCAATACTTCGGTGTCTAATGCGTTTTCTACTCTTGAGGAAGATAATGGGAAACTTATGGATGACTTGGTTGATGATACAAGGAAGAATGCGGAGGCTCCTTCCAAGAAGACTGGTATTTGGTCGGGTAGGAAAATGGACTCTCCTAAGAGAAACATAATTTTCTCTCCTGAGACGAAGCTTCACTACTTTATTAGGGATAATATGGAATTTGATGACATGGAACAGGCGGTCGAGGAAGCGGAACATAGGAATGCTTCTAGCAAAAATGGTTGATGGATTTCTATGGGTTTTGGCATTTCTTGTGAGTCAATTTAATTTGCTTCATAGGTCGTGTTGTATTGTCATAGATATAGTTGTTTCATGAGATTGACACGACATTCTTATGTTGTTTTGGTTTTAAGCACAAATGGTTTGTTCCTTTTTTGCCTATGTAACAGTCTGAAATGTAGGACATCACCTACATCTTTTGTGCTTAAACGTTTTTTGGTGCAATATATTTTATCGAAAAAACCATTTACCCCAAAAAAAGTTTGAATATTATTCAATTATTTCAATGACTTATGTCAAAAGTATTCACGTATGCATTAGTAAGTTGCACCTTAGTAATAAACACAAACCTCGTAAATAGGGATGGCAAAAAAAAACCTGACGGGGAAATTCAAAACCCAAACTAAATGGGACAGGGTTGGGCATGATTATCTGGTTAAAAGGCGGGTTTGAGACTTTAACGGGGATTTTAATCAGGTTTGGGGCGGGAATCGAGCATTCCTATCCCCACCCCACCTCTCCCCGCTTGAATAATATTAACACATATACAAATATATCTATAGTTATATACTCCTTTCATCCCAAAATAAGTGTCTAGTTTGAGTTTTCAGAGTCAAACTAGTTCAACTTTGACTTTTAATATTTTTATATAATACTTGATGAAAACTATACCAATGAAAAAATACACTTGAAACTCAATCCATTCATATATTTTGCATCAAATATTATATAACAAAAAAAAATAGTTAAGGTCAAAGTTAAACCAGTTTGGCTCGGGAAAATCAAACTGAACATTTACTTTAGGACGAAAGTAGTAGTATTTTGTTAGTGTTTATGTAATAAAAATTATTTCTCTAATACTATTGCTTTTTTTATCATTGTAAGCTTGTAAAATTGTGATTATAGAAACTTGTTTGATGTCATGTTTTTAAGTTGTAATTTTTGGTGGTATAATTTATCATTATTTATGTATAATACTATCGTTAAAAACTTAATAAGACTTGTTTGTAATTTATTATTAATAAGTCTTTAATTCTTCAAGTTATTGCTAACGCTCAAAAAATAATAATAAATGTGAAATCGAGCAGCTTTGGTCGAGAATTGCACCCGAAATGTACAAAAGAGTCGGCTATTTATAGGCAAACCCTAGGAAAGACTTAGATCCTGCCATGTGTCCCAACCAAATTGGCTTAGGGAGGCACGATCACGTCAGCCAATAGGAGAGCGTCTGTTGAGGCTCCAAAATCGTGCCCATATGCGGTTGTTTGCATGAGCAGAGATAAAGGACAACCGTTATTCTTTGTTGGGTCCACAAGATACTATGTTTTGTCTTTAGTTTGGAATCTTGTTAATTGCGGAGGCTTTGGCTCCTCGAAAACTGGGCTCTGTTTGGGTGGACTTGGTTATGTATTGACGGATTCCCTTATGGTAGCCTAGTAGGCTTTACGCCATTAATCACTTTGAAGTGCTACATGTATAACATTGGAGGCTAGGCTCCATCCATGAGATGGGGTACTCCATCAATATGAAATTGCACATAAAAGAAGACTTCACACCTCCAACTAAATCCATCCATCCTCCATAAATATTACATCCAAATGACTACATTTCTTTTCCCTATGCTAAACACATTACCAATGCATATCATTAAAGAAACCTGCAAATATAAAAGGCCTCATCATTAAGGGTCAATACCTCTCCTCTAAATATATAAATTCAAGTGAAAGTGACTACATTTCCAAACTAGTATGTTATTTCCCAATTTAGTGATGCAGCATCACAAAACTGAAATCTAAACAAACATCATGCATCATCTATCAAAGAATCTGTAACGCCCCGACCCAAAAGGGTAGAAGTATTACAAATATGGTGTGACATCAAAGGCATACATAATCATAACACAAGCATAAACTGTAACACCCCCAAAATGGGTCGCAGCGGAATAAGGATCCGGGGCATGTTACTTCAAGATCAACAGCACAAGAT
>BQNB010156403.1:3296-15272 GCA_026074375.1 Tanacetum coccineum | reverse complement strand
TCTCGTATCAAGTCCTCTTCACGCCATGAAGTCACAATCCCAAATCTAGTCTTCCGCTGCATAGAATTTGGGGGTGTGACACTGTTAGCAAAACAAGCTAAATCAAGAACCAGAGCTTCTTGAGAATACACACGTGTATTAAACCCGTGCTAATACCAAAACCTCTTCTAGTTGTGAAAATAAACAACCTTTATGTGTATCCATACTACACGTTAACCAATATCACCCGAATGCTAGTTCCACGAACCAACGTACGAAGAATACAATAAGTAATCAAAAAAACCAAAACCCTAAGGGTGTTTGTTTTGTTCGACCACAATAAGAGAATAAGAGAAGGAATGAGATTAATAATGAGGTCTAGAGATCCTCTATTTATAGTGTTAGGATTAGGGTTACATAGCTTTGGGAAAAGCTACCTAATCTTGACACTTTTGGTCCCTCTTCTTTCCTTTATCATAATCGGCCCAAAAAGTTCAAGAAACACCCTTGGTGTTGAGTTTTTGATTTTTTTAATATTTATGGATAATTACTTCTAATTACCCGTCAATTAAAAAGCTTTATGTAAATTATTCATAAACGAACTAATTAACGACCGTTAGTATTCTATCGTTTAAATATTAATATACATAATAAATATATACTTATATTATTATATACATTAATCGAGTATTAGTACATATATAATAAATATACACTTATATTATTATATATAGACTAATAGAGTGATATCTAAGTGTATACATGTGTGACCCCCCGTAGGCTCACGTATGCCCAGCCGTATAAATATCCATAGGACATGAGCATATCCCAGCACAAGGTCCAAACACTTGTTATATGTCTAAACTAAATATTCATCCTTTTTCTCAAAATCACAAATGACAATAGAAGAATTTATAACAACATGCACAATATCTTAAGATATGATTTGTTACAAGAGTCAATCATTTTCAATAAAATTTGTTGAATTTCAAAGCTTTTCTTGTCTACAGAACACTGTTTCACGACAGCTTCCATTTGGTTAAAGACCGTTTGTACTTCAGATATTTCATCATGAAGACCGTTGTAAAAATATTTTAATAAACCTTTTAACGAGTTTAAAATGGAATTATCTCTGTTAGAAAAACCTTTTTGGTGTGTTCAAAACCCCATGAACCCTTAGTGATAGCATCAGGTGTGGTTTGTAATTTCACCACTTTATCAAAACTTGCAAGATGATATTTAAGTTTTTTAAGACTAATGTTTACCAAACTTACTTTTGGAAGTTCTCTAGGAACCTTAATTTTAACAGGTGGTTGTGAAGTACTAGGTTCTTTAGAATTCGGGTTAGAACTCTGTAATCAGAAAGCTTGTTCTGCAAACAGTTCTTTTTGTGGAACAAAACGTTTTCCAAAATCTTCAGATAATTTATTTAACACATAATATTTAATCGGAGAAATATTAATTTCTTTTCTTTTAAGATTGGATCATTTTGTTTTTCAAGCATTTTTTATCGACTCTCTTCTTCTACAATCAATGTCTCCTCATCATCAACCACAAGAATTACATCATATTTCTTAGATATCACATGACCATCATACAATGTTGGCATTATTCGCCGAACTCTTTTCAGATAAAAAGGATTTTGATAGCCAAGCGCTTGTTTATGTGTGTTATCATAAAAAACTTGTGGTTTTGTTAACATGTGCATAGCTTGCGTAGATTGATACAATTTACAGACAATGTTTTCCAATTCATTATTCTTGTTTTCTAAATCAATTTCCTTGTTAATAGATTTAGATTCTCTTTGTTTGGATTCCGTTTTAAAAACATTAAGGGCTGTTAATAAGGATTCTTTTTCTTTAACATGTTTAGAAAGAGTCTGTTCAAGTATATCAATCTCCATTTCAAATGCAGCAAACTAAGCATTTTTAAACCGAATTATGTCATCCATTTGTGAATCAATGAATTTCCTCGACTACTCAAATCAACATTAAATCTTTGTTCAAGGATTTTGACTCGTTCCTTATATCTTTCAAGCTCAACGGTTAAAGATTCATTAATAATTTTACTTTCTTTGCTAGCCTTATCCCAATTAGTTACGTGATTAGACATTTGTTCAAACATAGATATTATGACAGATTTTTGTTGTGCAGAAGAATTAGTATCTTGAACAACCGCATTTTGTGTTTCTTGCAGATATTGAGAATAAGGAATGATATTACTATCACTATGTATCTCATTATCTGGATAATCATCAATAGGTGATTGTTCATAATATTGCATCTCTTGCACACTTTGATTCGTCATATCATTTTGATAAGTGTCAGGATGTGGTACCTCAGAAAGGACATCTGAATCATAACTTGAGAGATTGGCCATAAGAACCGCTTTGGCTGAAGAGATATCATCACAGTCGGAGTCGTAAGCATCTAGATCATCAGTATGGAAAGCAGTACTATAAGTGATTGTTGTCTGAGTAACTTGAGTATCTGTAACTCCAGGATCTGATAAGAATGTTAAATGCTCCTCATCCAATACTTAACCCTCTGCCTATGCCTGAACTAGTAGTACTTTCTCTTTAAACCATGTTGCATCCATTTTCCTCTTTGGTTGAGTACACTGCCTTGTCATGTTCTCTTCACCTTGAAAATTATAGCACTTAAAAACCTTTGCTTGAACTGATTTATTTCCCCCTGAACCTGAAGTGTTCCCATTTGATCCCGTACCAGTAACATTCTGACCCTGTCTTCCTTGAACTTGCTGAACAATAACCTTGCCATCTTGAACAGTGGCTTGGTTTCGTGGATTGGAAAAAGTTCTTAGTTAGTTGTTAGTTGAGGGATAACGTGGTGAAAACACATTTGACATAAATGCCACTACTTTGTTCATACAATCAATTGGGTCATCACCTGGTTGAAATGTTGGAACAACAAGACTTGAATCTAGTTGAGGAAACTCGGCTTGTGGTTGTTGTGAAATTATTGGAGGTGGATATGAAGTTTGAGGAATAGATGATGAAATGTGACTAAGGTTTGTTGGATATGCATTTAGGTATTGTTGTGGATGATGAGGTGCTCCATAAGGGTTTGACTGTGGTGTAGAGGAGTACAGTTGTTGAGCAGGTGGTGAAAATTATTGTTGATACTGAGGAGTAGTGTACTGAGAACGAAAGTTACTATAATGAGATGGTATAGGATAATAGTATGCAACTAAGGCAAGTGAATCTGGAAATCTTTCACGCATTAAGCGAGCTTCAGTAGCATGTGGCTCATGTTGTTCAAGATATGCATAAAGTTGATCAAAATCAGACGTATGCAAATCTCTTGCTAACTTAACATCAGTCTCAATTTTACTTTACTCAGGTGGAAGACTATTCAGAAACTTAGTATTCACTAGAACTTGTCGCATAGTCATCTTAATGATGTTCATGTCATTGATGATTTGAGCGAACCGCAAGTAATACTCATGCAGTGATTCACCCTTCACATAAGTAAACTTATCACTCATTATATAACTTGCACTCATGTTCTTGTAGTGACAGTGTCGTGCCTTGCATGAGTAGCTTAACTATGTCCCATATTTCTTTAGCAACTTTGTAATGATTGACAAGAGAGTACACATCTAGTGGAAGACCTTGAAGAACAATATTAATAGCCTTAAGATCACAATCAGCTTGAAGCTTTTCTTTTTCGGTTAGTTCTTCATAAGTCTTATTCCTAGTAGTACCATTATGTTCTTCAACTGTAGGCCAGAGAAGTGGACCGTTTAGTACTGAGTTAAGTATCATTCGTCCGTGATCCTTATCTTCAATGTATAGTTCCAATAGACTTTTCCAAGAGTCATACATTTATTTGTCAAGCATAGAAGGACGGTTATCAGCACCGACAACAATTATAAGTTCAGCTAAGGTAGTCATTGTGAAAAGATAAAATTTTGATCATTCAATGATTAGAGGTTAATGTGTTAAAGTGTTGTTTGTTGAAAGTGATTGAGAATAAGTATTCCATAGGATTTTACAAAACTTGATTAAACCGATAAAATAATTGAATATTTTGCGGGATTTTACAAATCAACAAAGAAACCATGAAATAATGATTCTTGTTCTTGAAAAGTGGTAAAATAGGTTAAGTCAGACTTGGAAAAATGGGCTAACAGAAAGTGGTAATTTCAGAAAACACAAAGTGGAAAATTCGGCTAACTACACTTGGAAATTTTGATTAATTAAACTTGGCAATTTCGGCTAACTTAAGCTTGGCAATTTCGGTTGACCTAACAATGTGTCAAAATCGGTGAACTCCAATGTGTCAAAATCGGTTAACACACAAGTTGTCAAACTCGGTTAACTCAAATGTGTCAAAATCGGTTAACACACAAGTTGTCAAAATCGGTTCACTGAATGGCAAATCGGTGCATTCAAACTGGCAATTTTGGTGTCTTCATAAAATCCGAAAAACCAACTTTTCAAATCACTTAAAACCACACTTTTTGACGGGTTTTCTTGAATTTTTTGTACAACTAAGTATTACTAACCTACTAGAACCTTAAAAATACAAACTTTATGGTTTTTAACACCAATAATTTGAACACTTTTTGGTTCGTGTACTTTCACCAAAAACGCACCCTTTTTGAGTTAAAAACGCACACAAAACACTCTAAATCACCCCATGGCGACTGATATCAATTGTAGAATACTAGTTTATCTTAACACACACACACACAATCAAAGTAGAAAACTTAGAGAGAGAAAGAGTGGTTGGACACTTCTAGAGAAAGAAAGGAAAAGAGAGAAAACTTGTATAATAAAATGAACCAACACCCTATCCAAGGAATGGAGATGGTACTTATGTAGCTTACAAGGGCCGGCCAAGCCCTGGGCTTTCCTTGGGCTTGGCCCGGTTAGCTTACTAATATTTCAAATATTACCTACGAGCTACTTAATGATATAATGGAAGTGATCGAGACTTTTTCGTAATCCTAACAACAAGCATCAAATGAAATATGCTTGGGAATAAATTTGGAGCCCGACGAGTAGATTAAAGATAGTAGTTGCTCCAAGCACATGACGAGGAACCGAAGGATTTTCTCTACAAACAAAGCATATAATGGAGGTAACGTAATTTTTGGAAGTAACTTACGAGGAAACAACATTGGCAAAGGTACAATTTCTCATAACTCCCTTATAATTGAAAATGTTGAGCACGTAGATAGCTTAAGTTTTAACTTGCTAAGTGTTGGTCAAATAAGTGATAATAAGTATAAAGTAATATTTACCGAACATGATAGCCAAATAATTAAAAATGAAAAAGTCATAGGTAGAGGAATTCAAAAAAGAGGTTTGTATGTGATAAAATTAGAAAACAATTCGGATGATAAAATTTGTCTTGTATCAATAGATGAAAACTCTACATTATGGCATAGAAGATTAGGTCACGCAAACATGCGCCTAATTCAATCTTTAGTATCTAAGGAACTTGTTCGAAATCTTCCTAAGCTCAAATTTGATCAACATTTTTGTGACTCTTGTAAAATTGGAAAACAAGCTTACGCTACCCACAAAGCCAAAAATATAGTCTCAACAACTAGATGTTTAGAACTTCTTCATATGGACTTATTTGGTCCATCTGCCGTACGGAGTTATGGAGGAAATCGTTATACATTAGTAATAGTAGATGACTACTCTAGGTTTACATGGACAAGATTTCTTGGAAACAAAAATGAAGCCTTCGAACACTTTGAAATTTTTAGTAAAAAGATTCAAAATAAATTAGGTTGTTCCATTGTATCCATTAGAACAGATCATTGTCGGGAATTTAATGATGAAGTACAATTCGAAATTTATTATGACTCAAATGGAATCACTCATAATTTCTTCGATCCTCGTACTCCACAATCAAATGGGGTAGTTGAAAGGAAAAATCGTACTCTACAAGAAATGAGTAGAACCATGTTAAATGAACAATCTGTTCCACAAAAGTTTTGGTGTAACGCGGTAGACACCTCGACATATATATTAAATTGAATTCTAATTAGACCAATCACTGTCAAAACTCCTTACGAAATCTTAAAAGGAAGAAAGCCTACTCTTGATTACTTTAAAGTTTTTGGAAGCAAATGTTTCATTCGAAATACAAAAGACTATATCACAAAGTTCGACCCAAAGTCTTACGAAGGTATTTTCTTAGGATATTTGCAAAATAGTAGAGCTTATGTTATTCTTAATAAACATACTATGAAAGTCAAAGAATCCTTAAATGTGACATTCAATGAAAGTCCTTCCCCGCGTAAAACATCACCATTGAAGGATGATGATTTAGTCGAAGAAGAAGCCATTAAGGTTAGTGAAATAAAAACCTTAGGAAATGATGTCGAAAATGAACTCTTAGAAAATGAAGAAATTATCAACATTAAAGAATCTAGAAGTCATCCACTAGAAAATATAATAGGTAATTTGAATCAAAGAACTCTTAGATCACAAGTTCATGACAAAAGTAATTTCTTTTGCTTTCTTTCAACTATTGAACCCAAAAATATAAATGAAGCTTTAAAAGATGAAAGTTGGATAATTGCTATGCAAGAAGAATGATGTGTGTTTTACAAGATTTAAATTTATAATAACTAGATTTACCAAACGATCGACTAAAAACATAACATTTGGGCAAGTTTACCCTATTCGAGTGTAATATAGTCTAAGGTAAGTCCAGGTCGATCTACGGTATTTTTAGCAATTCACATATTTTTATCAAGTAACAAAGGTAAATGATTGTCACGGATCAAATAGCCAAAACGTGTTTATTAAGAAAGCAAGAAACAAGGCGTGATCCACATAACATAATAGATATAGATATAGCAAGACTTTATATAAACAAAATCAGACAAGTCATATATGATGAGTAATCATAATAACAAGCATATCTACCAATGATAACATAGAATCCTTTCGGACTATACACGACATAATCACGAGTGCATTAGGAATGGTTTATATCAAATATGCATACATATGAATTCCTCCCAACCCGGTCGGTAAACATAAGGAAGGGTCTTAAATATAATTCTACTTGGGATGTTTATCAATTTACCACACAATTCTCACAAGTATGATATTGACACGCCATAGACAAACGGTTCAAAATACATCAAGACAATTAACTCTTTCGGCCTATTTTAATTGCATTGATATACCAAAAGATAAACAATGATCCAAGTAAAGAACACATCAAATTCATAAGCATATAAATTCACAAGTCATAGTAAAATCATCTAAATATTATATCATGCTTCACATATGATAACAGAGTACCAAAACAGATATTCCAACTAGTAACAAGCACCAAACCAAAACTCATTGCTTCCTTATACAACCAACATCCTAAATTAACTAAGATGCCCTGAGAATCTATCACAAGCCCTCTGAAAATTCAACAACACACCGCCAAATGGTGTGTTTGGTAACGGGTTTAATATAGTGACTTAGAAGGATTTGGTGTGAATCCTCCAAGTATCAAGATGATATATGTTAGGGTTGTGTGTACAAGAGGTATGAGGTCTGGAAATAGTGATGGAATAGTGATGAGTCAGGGTGGTAAAGGTGGTGGTAGCATGGCGAGATAAAGGGGTGTTTGGATCATAGGATCCAAGGATCCTCACCACACCCTCCTCCTCTCCGAATTGATTCTAGAGATTGTATGTGGAGATATGAAGTTCCTTGGTACAAATGAGGGTATTTATATGCTTTTCAACCCTTGGGGGCCAAGTTGGCGATGTATGTGGACGTTCTTGAGGCTAACTTCACGTATTTACTGCATCAGACTGAAAGTGCGCCGCACTTATAAAAAAGTACGCCGTACTTCATGACAGACAACAGTGCGCCACACTTATTGGCAAGTACGGCGGTTTTTGTGTATTTTCAGCTCTTGGACCAAAACTCAAAGTTGTAGAGAATTCTTTCCTGGTCACATGGCCGCCAGATTCGCGTCAATCCGAGTTCGTATGACCGAGTTATGGCCAAAACAGTGGACAAGTGTCGGGAGATATTTAGCTTGAGTTCTTTCTTCGTTTAAGCTTCAAATTTTCGTGTATTATTCCGTTTTCTTCCACATCACGTACCTTGAACCTACAATATCAAATATACTCTATTAAGTATCGAAAATTCTTATAATTAACCAATATATATATATATATATATATATATATATATATATATATATATATATATATATATATATATATATATATATATATAGGAAGGTTAAAATAAAAAGACAAATATTCGTGAGAAGGATAAAAAGAAATTTTTTTTTAAAAAAGTTCTCGAAAAATTTCAAAAAAATTCCATTAAATCAGGTATGTTGGTGCATAAAACTTTTGTAAAAGAAGTTTTTCTAATTTTGAGTTTTTATACGTTTTTTTAATGCGCAAAAAAAGAAATTTTGATGCACAAAAAAATTTTGATGCACAAATTTTTCGACTTGTTATAGTTTGATGCGCAATAAAATTTTGATGCAAAAAGTCAAAAGAAGTTGGGTACAAAAACGAATTTTTGATGCACAAAAAACCGATTTAATGCACAAACGTTTTTTTAATAAAAAAATTTCGGCAAAACTATCCACTTTTAGAAAAACTTCCTTTACAACTTTTTCATGCACCAACATACACGATCTTGTGGAATTTTTTCAGAATTTTTTGAGAACTTAAAAAAAAAAAAAATTATCCTTCTCACGAATATTTGTCTTTTTATTTGATCTTTATCCTATATATATATATATATATATATATATATATATATATATATATATATATATATATATATATATATATATATATAAGCACAGATAACGCATATAAAAATATGTATAATTTGAGCGTTATCAAATCCCCCAACACTTAAACTTTGCTTGCCCTCAAGCAAATCTAATAAATGAAATTGAGAAACACGGTCCTAAGTGAAAAAATAAGGGATATTTTTTTTTAATTTGATTTTTTTTTAAATGTCTAAAATATTTATGGTTTTTTAATAAATAAGCGCAAAAGGCGCAAACAAGAGCCCCCCCCCCCCCCCCCAAACACACTTAAGGGTTTACTTGTTCTCGAGCAAAATAAAGATATAAGTAAGCTTTACAAAACAAAAATAGAATTATAAAATCAATTTTTAGATTTTTAATACGCGAAAACAGAGATGTTTGACAAGCTGTTATAAAATGACTAAGCACCTCACAAATAAAGAAAAAAATAATTCACTCAAACACTCATATATGATATAATAGAGGGTAAAAGGGAAATCACACTCAATTTCTCAGACATGATTCATTAAGTTACCAAAGGCTTATACAAGAAACAAAAATGCACCGACATGGCGTAAGCACCAGGTATAAATATCAAAAGAGGACTTTTATTCGGGTTACAATGTTAGGCTAAGGGATAATATAAGAATGGATAAGGCATGGGAAATATATGCTAGAATTAGTTTTATAATAATATATGTCAACAAGTCCAAGAAACCCATGTTGCTAGTTACGACAATCCACAAACCCGAGATGTTATCAAAATATCTCAACCTCAAACTTGTACAAATGATATAACAATATGCCTTACAAACAACCAATACATCAGCTTTTATTTTATTTTTTTGATTATTTTTGATTTTTCACTTTTTATACTTTTTTTTCAATCAACCTATCACACAACTAACAATTCTCTCACGCTTGAGATAAGAATACACCTAAAAAAAAATACAAAATAGAAGGTGATCAATCTTCAGCTTTATTGAAATGGCACAACTCTCATAACAAAGTGCGAACAAACTATAAGCAAAAATCAACCAATCATACCGAGCAATTAGCAACCAACCATTGGGACTTTCGACAAGGGGTAAGTCTAGGCTAAAGGTTAAATATTTTTGTATTTTTTATTTAAGTGGATGAGAAAAATGAATAGAATGGCTCAACGGTTTTAACTAGGGGTATCTAGCACCAAAAATGAGTGCTACAAATGGGTTTTATTTTGGTGGTTAGCTAATCAGTGTAATTAGGTAAAAGAGTAAATAATTAAATAGAATATCCATTTGGGTTAAATCCTAGATTGCCTCTTTATCATATAAAAATACCTTTATCACGCAAACGTGATCTCACTGCGGTCTCATAATGATTTCAAGCATAAGTTCTAGAATCAATAAAGTCACCGGCACACTCATAAACAAACGAATCAAGCATAAAATATGTATGCTATATACAGGCTCAAAATCCTCACATATTTACTAAAATGGTTATAAATGCGCAAGTAATGTTATCAATCCCGATTTGGATCTGCTCTATCAATCGGGACACATCTCTGGTTTCAAAACTTTAGTTACTAAGTTTTATTCTAATATATTAACCTAAGTGATAAAAAATTAAAAAATAAAATTTTAGATTACTAAGGGCAAAAGTTTACACTCTATAAAAATGAGTCTAATTTTTCCAATTATTCCCTCCCCCTTACTTAAGTTGAGCAATATGCATATTTAGGAAACAACTTAAAAGTAGGAAAATGGAAAAAATAAATACAAGAGAAACGAGACCTCCCAGGGCTCATAAGTGATTAGTTGAATTCTGAAAGATACGGTAAAAAACAAAACGCCAGTGTAAGCATGCAAATTCAACCACATATAATATACCGAATATATCAGTCCCCTCGTGTAAGACTTCATCCGACCAACCACCACCTGTTTATTAAATCTACAAAACAAACAAAACTACAGGGATGCGTAAAATTCTAAAGCACACTTTCGTAGGCATCACGGTTGCATTTAGCGTATGCAAAAAGCCTTTAAACCCCTCGGTGTCCTAAGTGGACAAGTTATAGTCTCGTGAGGGTTTCCAGCGAGCACACCCACAAAGTTCAAAACATATTTTTTATTACAGTAATCGAGTAAGAAGCACAAAGGCCTTATGCGCGACATACTTAAAACTGCAAAAAAAATTAGTTTTAAATATATTTTTTATTTTTTAAATATTTATTTATACACAATTTACTATAGCAAGTACACACAAAACATTACGAAATAAAAAAATATAAGAAAGAAAAAATATAAGAAGTGCGGCGTACTTACTGCAAAATTTTCTAAAATTTCATTTTTTTTTTCACAGATGCAATGCAAGAAATACAATTAAACAAACTAATGAACAGACAAACATCATGAATTATTATATAAACATGGAACATGCAATAAACAGAATAAGTAAAATAAAGAAAAATCAATTTAGATTAAAAATCTTTTTGGTTTTTTTAAACAAACTAAATATTCACAATTGTACAAAGCATATAATCAGAGAAAACAAGATCTCAAATGATTATAAAACCAAAAGTACCAGTTTGAGGTTTTGTGTTACCACTGAATTTAATCAGCTACCTTAGGAGGAAGATCAAAGATGCAAAGTGCGTCGGCCTTGGTGTGAAACCGGCGTACTTCCGGTGTAAACCTGCAAAATAACAAACGAGAACAGGGGAAGTGGGCGCACTTGCAGTAACAGAAGATGATTTTTAAAGATTATAAGAGATTTAAACACAAGAAACATGCACAAGACTAGCAAACAAACTGAGAACAACTAAAACAAATCCCCGACAATGACGCCAAAAACTTGATATGTGTTTTACAAGCTTTAAATTTATAATAACTAGATTTACCAAACGATCGACTAAAAACACAACATTCAGGAAAGTATACCCTATTCGAGTGTAATATAGTCTAAGGTAAGTCCATGTCGATCTACGAGATTTGTAGCAATTCACATATTGTTTATCAAGTAACAAAGGTAAATGATTGTCACAGATTAAATAGCCAAAACATGTGTATTAAGCAAGCAAGAAACAAGGCGTGATCTACATAACATAATAGATATATATAGAGCAAGACTTTATATAAACGAAATCAAACAAGTCATATATGACGGGTGATATTTGCTTAATTGTACATCTAATTTACCCGGGATTTTGCCTAATAAAAGCCAATTAAATGCCAAA
>BQNB010156402.1:0-15272 GCA_026074375.1 Tanacetum coccineum | reverse complement strand
ACAGTGAACCTAAAGAAGATACCAGTGCCATGGTCACAGTTATTAAGCCTCAACCACAGACCTTGTCCAAACCCTTAACTTGTAACCTACCCCCTGCAGCGCCTCACGACAATGCTTTTGATATCTCCACGGGTTTAATCTCGTCACCCATGGCATCAGATGACATGATTAAAGAGTATTTGGATGAGTTACATGACGACGCAGAAATAGGGTGGTCATTGGATGATCATGCAATGAAAGGTAGGGTTTTAGATGTGGAGCAAAAAGTTGGTGAAAGAAGTTTCTTTGACTTACCCATTGAGGAGAGCACATAGGACCGAGGATTTTAAGACCGCGATCCTATCTAAGATCGTTTTCGTTTTTTCAAGACCGTAATCGTAAAATCGTATCACGATTTTAAGATTCTGATATAGTGTTTTTTTTAATTGGCGTTGTAAAATTCTGAAAATCTGCATATTATTATATATCATATATCATGAAAATGTATGTCAAAATTACAATTATGAAATGTTTAATACAATTAGCCTATTGTTTTTTATATTATAACAAAGTTAATACATAAATTTGTAATATTTTAACTTGTGGTTCGAGAAACGTAAGATTAGATCTAACGAGATCTTAAGATCATATGGTTAAGATCGGGATTCTTTTAAGATCCTACCTTGCAAAGATCATACGTAGGAGCGGGATCGTTTTTTGATTTGTAGTATCGTAAAATCGTAAACTCTTAGGATAATGATCGTGATTTTAACAACTTTGCATGGACTATTCAGATTTGGTACATATATGATGTTCGTATAATCCTTTATTTCTCATTTTCATGTACTAAAATAAGATAACTCGTGAGAGCTCTTTAGTGAAACGATTTTTTTTTCGGGTACGGGTGTGACTGTTTTTAGCATACTTCACTCAAACGTTGTTCCGACATGATTGGGTGTTTTTGTTTTTGTTGTTCATGTACTAAATCGGATAATTCAGTGCAAAAATATATATACACATTTAATGATAGATGTTTTAATGGCACAAGAAATATTTTTACATCTACCATTTTAATGACATTTTTAGAAAATATGGGCTAAATCCTAAAAGACAAAAAAAATGTACTCACACTTTTTTTGTCATTGTAAAAGTATCTACCGGACCGAAGAACCATTTTCGTATAGTGTCATTATTGAGGAATAATTTTTCAACGGAATGATAACTTAAGGACTATTTCTGTAGTGCAAAGTTAGTCATTAAGGACTAATTTTGCAAAGGACAAATAACCTCAAAGATTATTTTCGTAAATTATTTCTGTAATGGTTTACAGAAATAGTCATTGGGTTAGCGTTCCGTTGCAAAGTTAGCCATTAAGGACTAACTTAGCAACAGACCCATAACCTCATAGACTATTTCCGTAAATTTGGTCTTAAGTTAGTCATTAAAGATTAACTTTGCAAAAGACCTGTAACTCCAATGACTATTTTCATAAATTATATTTGAATTTTTTTACAAAAATAATCATTAGGTTAGCGTTTTCTTGCAAAGTTGGTCATTAAGTACTAACTTTACAAGGCACTCATAACCTAAAGGACTATTTCCACAAATTTGATATTGAAGTTCATGAAAAAAGGCTCGTTTCCCTAATAGTGATGTTTAATAATATACTCTCTCCGTCCTTAAATAAGTGTTCACTATTGACTTTTTAAGTCTTTTTCCATCAACTTTAACCTTAAATTATTTTGTTTGTGCTATATAATAATTAATGAAAATTATATCAATGAAAATATATTTAAAACCCAATCTATTCATACATTTTGCATCAAGTATTATATAACACAACAAGAAATAATTAAGGTCAAAGTTGCTAAAAAATGACTTCGAAAGTCAAAAGTGGACACTTATTTAGAGACGGAGGGAGTAGTAATAATGACAACAAATATTCCCATGAAGAATTTAATTTCAATGCCTTTTAAATCGTGAAAGAAAATAAAATGAAAGGCATATCATAAAAAATCAGGCATATGGTATACTTGGCGCAATGGGCTTAGGCTGGAGTTGGAGGTGAGGCTGGGGCTGAGGCTGGGGCTGGGAGCTGGGGCTGGGAGCTGGGGCTGGAAGCTGGGGCTGGGAGCTGAAGCTTATATTATAAGCTGAAAGTTGAAGCTTATTTTTTTATAAAGCTATTAAGCGAATTCATTGGAGCCGAAGCTTATTAATGTAAAATTTTATTAAAAATACATCAAATCAAATTCACATATATTTTCAACTTTTCATGATAATCTATTATATTTTAAAGTGTATTTTGTAATTTGACTAGCTATAAGCCCTCGTAAACTCATTTTTATGGGCTTGGGCCTATAGAGGCTTGTGGCTTATAAAAGCATCAATAAATACTTATTTTATAAGATAATTTATTTTAAATGTTCAAGCTCCCATAATCCCTCATAAGCCATGTGCAAAACATAGCCATAATAAGTTTAAGTCAAAAATATTATAAGGTATAGACATAACAAAAACCTAAACTTATCAAAAAAGACCTAAACTTATCAACAGTAAAAATTTTATTACAATGTAAAAGTTTTATCGCCCATTACGCTCCGCTGCAACGAGCGGCTTTACAATCCTTGTTCGTTATAATGTGGTGTCGTTCGTCCGGCGACGTCCGTTGTAACCATTGTACGTATATAATATGAATGTGTTTGTGTTGAATCAGATTTAGACGTATATCCACGAGTATCCATAGTGGGATGTCTAAGAAAATGTCTAAAAGATATGAAAATATACATCTTTTTTTTCAACCAAAGTAAAAAATTTATTTTATGTTCGTTATGAAGAAGTCTATGAAACTCTTCATAATTTATTGCATGTGTTATTGGTCAACTTATAAACATACAAAAGGCTCATACATAGTAAAATAAGTTTATAAAACATGCCCTCACTTAGAGCATCTACAATGCTCAAACTACAAATGACTTTCTGTATTTATTGAACTACATTCTTCATTAATGTTTGAATAATAAAAAGTCATTTATAAATGTTGACTCCAATGGTAACAAGCTTTAAAAAAACTTTTGTATACATAAACAATTGTATTTAAATAATACCACATCCGTCACATATTTCATTTTCCTTTTGTTCACTTTCAAAAATAGATAAAGAATTTACTTTAAGTTTACTATATTATTTTCACTTGAGGTTATTATTACAGATATTAAAAAAGTTATAAATTAATTAGTTAATAGTAAAACAGTCATTTTGCAAAAAACAAGAAAGTGAAATCTGTAATGATGATGTTTTTCTTAAACTGTATGTTTTTTGTATGTGAAAAATAATTTTAAAACGCGGGTGGAAAAGCTTTTACCAATAGTTTAGTAAACACCAAGTCATTCACAAAAAGCTTTTCAAAATACTAGATAGAATAGTAAACTTTTATGGAGCTCTTACTCTTAGAGTGTGTTTGTTACGGCTTATATGTGTGCTTATGAGCTTATTTGATTTCGGCTTATATTTCATAAGCCACAATTTTCTGGTTTATTTTTAAGACTTATCTATCATATCGTAATAAACTTATATAAGCCCACAAATCTTAAAATAAGCCTAAAATTTAAAGCTTATGAAATATAAACTGAAATCAAATAAGCTCATCAAACACCCTATTAGTAGTCTCTTAGCCTAATTCTGACTTCGACTGTACATGTATTATATAATTAAAAAAATAACTTTAATTTTATTATTCATTAACTTAACATATATAGGTCACGAGGTGTAACTTTTATTCATTAAGTTGTTGACATTTTTTGTGTTTATGCTTTACTTATTTTTATATGTTAAGTTATTGACTAATAAAATTAAAGGCCCGTTTGGTGTGAGGTTTTTGTACCAAAGGTTTAGGATGAAACCAGATTTTACTTGTTTGGTATGAAAATAAAGCATTTAAAATTACCTCTTAATCTAACTTGATGTGTTAAGAAAATCCATATCTATACTCTATCTATACTCTATAATAAGATAGAGTTTTTTACAACCTTTTAAGCATGAGCGTTAAAAATTCAATTAATGTAATGATGTGGATTACCTTAATTAGCGATTTATGTACAATAATCCAATGCACCCGTGTCTTCTCTACCTCCTTTAAAGCATGAGCATTTTCATAATTTTTCAGTAACGTAGTGTTTGGTATGATGTAATAAAAGTTAGAATGAAAACGGTTATTACGATTGAATGAAAAAAATCTTATTTGTTTACAATTATACAATGTAATATTTTATTACAATGAATGACTCATTAAATCAAAAACTACCCTTTTCATTCCATAGGGGCCCTCTCCTTTTTTTCATTATGTCCGTAATGTAATCAAAATTACATAAAAGTACACCATTAACTAACCATATTAAATACATTTCTTATTAACTATGGATATTTTAGTCTTTTTCTTATCGATTGCATTACGTCCTATCATACCAACCAAACATTATTAGTAAGGGTAATGAATTATTACATTACATCATTTATTCCATTACGTCGCTTATTTCATTCATTTAATATTTCATTACATCTTACCAAACGAACCCTAAGTTCTATGCTATCCGCACTCTAAAATCGGTAAGTATCGCATCAATTCAAAAAAATGATAATTTTCTTTTTTGATTATGCATGTTAAATTCAATCACCGCATCTAAACATTTGTAAGTATCAATTTATCTTCTTTTTTTAGTTTGATGTGTTAATTTGTTACTTCCAAATTATCCATTGATTAGTAATATGAGTGTGGTTTGATACATGTTTGTACCGAAATTTGAAGATAGAAGATCAAAGGTTTGAAAGTGATTTCAATAGGGCAAGGTATTTGATGAAATGATTGAAAGAAATTTTAAAACTCTTTTGATTATTTTGTTGTTTTAATTTTTTTACAGATTTAAAAGTGTTTGTCAACTATAATTGTGTTAAACATGGTAGTGAATCAATTTGATATCATTTTAATAAAAAATTAAATTTTTTATAGGGATTTTGTTAGTGTATAATGGGGAATCAGTCTCTGCAATCCCACATCAACATTCAAAACCAGAATCAAAAAATGGCCACATTTACACGGTTATGGTCGCTACAAAGAGTTGTGATATCAGGGTTGCTTACATGGGTCTTTTATCTCTTTATTTTAAATCTTTGCAACTCATTGTTTGACCCATATCCTTATAATCTATTTATTTAGCCTGTCTTTTATCTTTAAGGTCAAACAGGTTAAACTAAAGGGTTTAAGAAAAAATAAACAAAAATTCTTCAATGAGTTGAGTATTCCGTCCTTATGATTTGGGATGAGTGTTTTACATATAACGATTGTTCACTTAAATGCTTGACTATGAATAAGGTTCTTAATCTTTGCAGATTAATGAGGTTCTTATCTTTGCAGATCCTATAATAAAAGTGCTTATTGTTCACTCATTTTGCATGGTGGTGACATGTATCGGTTTCTTATTGAATTTTGATTGTTTGTTACTCCCTCCGTCTCTAAATAAGTGTCCACTATTGACTTTCGAAGTCATTCTTCTTCAACTTTGACCTTAAATTATTTTGTTTGTGTTATATAATACTTGATGAAAATCATATCCATGAATATACATTGAAAACTCAATCCATTCATATATTTTGCATCAAATATTATATAACACAATAAAAATAATTTAAGGTCAAAGTTGAAGATGAATGACTTCAAAAGTCAATAGTGGACACTTATTTAGGGACGGAGGGAGTATTAGGTAAGTAGAAGCACTAAGTGGGGAACAAGCAAAGTCGTTGGAGTGATGTTGCAAATTATTTATTTGGGTGAGGTAAGTTAATATTGTCATTTGTACGTTTGCTTTTAAATTTGGGCACAATATTAAGAGAACATGCATTTAGGTTATGCGAAAATAAGTGATGTCCACCCGATATTTGTAATGCCACAAAGAACTATTTAAGTATTAATGTTAGTGATGATGGATATATCACATCTCCGTATCATCCTTATGCTCGTATAAGTTGTGCCCCTTGCTTTTTTACATCCTGGTACAATAATGAGTTGTCTGGATATTTCTTTGTTTGAGTTAATATTACCCCAGTTATGTCATTCAAAAATCATATTAGGCTTCTTGATTCTTTACGTATTAGAAGATGAAATAGTTTGTGAAAAGCTCACCAGATGCTTTGAACTCTCCAATTGATTGTGTTGTTCACCAAAATTTTTTACTTTTATGCATTTGACCTATTGGAGAAAAAATAAAAAAACGATCCCATTTGGGGAAATTTCGTAAAGCTGTGTTTGTAGGCCTCTATGTAACGGTGAAACAATACGAATCAATGCCCTGTAACATTGATGCCTACACTCATGAATAAAGAAATATCATTGGCCCTGTAACATTAACCCGTTACAGGCGAAGTATAAGACTGTCAATCCATTAACGAGTTTAAGGTTCTTGAAGATCTTAATGTAGTTATTTTTCTTAGTTTATATAATGATAGCTAAAAAGGTGTTCTCAGATTGCATAATATAATAATAATGTGTAACTTTACCTGTGCAACATGTTCTGTTATACTTGATTCAAAGGAATCCACTTATATACATTCAGCCACTTCATATTATTGTGGCATTCCTTATTTAGAATCGTCCTTTCCCTTCTTTGTTGTAATTTCTGAAACTTTTAATAAAACTGTTATTTATGTAGGACTTTGGTTTGTAAAGGATAGTTTCCTTAGTGAATATTTTCTGGTGGAGAAAAAAAATTATGTGCTGAACTTTTAAAGCTGTTAAGTTTGTTAAATTAATTGTATATAAAAAATGGCAAGGGCTGTTTGGACAGAGAACTATTTTAAGTGTTCTTCGGACACCAAAACTCTTTTAGATGTTGTTTGCACAGAAACAATTTTATAGTTGTTTGTTCCAAACACCCTATTTTATTAAGCAACAACAAACATCCCTTTTATGTAAACAAATAGTATGCCAAGATACTGTTTTACAACAACAAACAGCATGTCAAAACACCCTTTTACGACATAAGACAACATGTCTATGTTTAGTAGTTGTTTTTATATGTTTTTGCTCAAATTTTGTTTTTAAATGTTTTTTTTCCACGTGTTCTCTATATGTGTGTAAATGGGTGCCTATTAAATCAAATAAGTAAAATGCGGTGTGTGAAAGCTTGATGTAGATGGCATTACACATATACATTACGAGCATCCTTCAAGTCCCGGTGATGGTACTTGAGGCCAAGTAGAAAGAGAGATAACGTGGATGGTGAGGTTTGATTTTGATAAGTAATTAATGGTTGTTTATTATTATTTGTGTTGACGATAAGATAGTTAATGAAGTGCAGATATGTGATGTGGTCGTTGTTGCCAGGATTACAAAGGCCATGTTAGTCCTTTCTTCTCTTGAACACACTTCCTACTGGGCTGATGAGAGGTATGTATACTTATGCTGGAAAAATCTTTTACCTTCCACAATAAATTCTATAATATATCTGATATTCCACTCTGACATAGTTTTGTTTTCCCTTTATATTTTCAGTAGCCTCACAAATCTGAAGCATGTTGTTCAAATACTTTTTTTTTGCTTGAAGACGCTTAGTTTGAAATCTTTAAGGTAATTAATGTTTTTTTTTCTTTCTTTTTTATCACTCTATAAGCCCAAGTGAATTTTCTTTTCAAATACTTTTTTTTGTCATGGCAATGCCACAATGATCTTAATATCATATAATCCCAAGCAATTTTCCCATGTGTTGTGTTGGATCCCTTACTGAATGAATCTTTAACCTTTAGCTTGTAAAGGATTTGTTACTCTAGATAAATCTAAAGCAACAATGGTGAAACAATGACTAAACACTATTGATTATGCGAAAAACTAATCAATAATGCTAAGAAAAACAATAATAGGAAAACACAAGAGAACTTATCAAACTCACACTTTTATAATAACTTAAATCTAACTAGGTTACATATTACAAAGACTAAGATTGCTAATCGATCTCTATTGATCTCTGTAGAACTATCTCTACTAACTATGCCTAGGGTTCTTTTTATAGACTAAGGAAATCCTAATGGGCTTTACAAAACGCGTACAAAGATCATGCATATCCTTTCCTAAGATATCTCATGCATATCTACTATTTTATACTAACGGTACTAACTATCTGATCAGTACTAACATTTTGTACTGTCAGTACAAATTACAACTAGCGGTACTAACTAATATAACTAACGGTACTAAGTCAGGAATGTATAATTCCTAACAATCCTCCCCTAAACATGATTGTTGAACTTGTTTAACTTCATGTTTCTTTAGTGTAAACATCTTGTAGACCAAGAGGATGTATCCAAACACTTCTATTCTTCAAATCTCCATTTTGATGAACTTGATCTTTGTCTTCTCAGGTATATGTCTTGTCTGCAACACAGCTACATCTTTTCTGCAACAATCCAACTAAGTTGGCTTTGAAGTTTTTGGCAAACTACCAGCCATTAACGAATTTGATTTTCCTTTACCAGTAGCCGTTTGCTCTGGGATAGCCAATTCTTCATTATAAACAACAAGGTGAATTGAGAACCTTATAGTTTTGAGTAAACTATCAACTATCAATGGATTTGATTTGTCTTTACCAAAAACCATTTGCTTTTGGACTAGTCAATGCTTCATTGTCATAACATGGTGCATTGCTAACCATATAGTTTTTAGCAAACTATCAGCTATCAATAGATTTGAGATGGCTTTACCAGAAACTGTTTGATCCTGGACTAGCCAACTCTTTACTGTGAAGCAAGGTAAGTTGAGAACCATACATTTTTTGGTAAATTTTCAACCATAAATGGATTTGAGAAGTCTTTACCACAAGCCTTTTGCTTATGGACTAGCCAGTTCTTATGTCTATTAAACATGGTAAACTGATGACCATTTATTGTGTGGTTTTACAACCAACACTCAAAGATCCTCCCCATCTCCATTAGTGTTCTCAGGTTCTAACATAGCAACCAACTTCTTGACAAATCTAATCAACTCCAATGCTATAGTACTGTCTTCTTCAGATTCCAACTTCAATTTTAGCATTTTCATCTGTACTTTCTTATTCAAATGATACTTTTTCTCTATAAGCATATGAATGACCAAACCTGTATCAGTCATCAAAGTATGTACCCCTGAAGATCTATGTAGCTTCCAACTCACTACATTCCAATCCTGCTATGTATTCCAACATTCATCTTCATCATTTGGATTGAACATTATCATCAAATCTCCCCAAAGTACTCTGTTAAAGCCTTCAGGTATCTCAACTTTGTATCTGTCCATCAAAAGTTTGTATACAGCATTTAAATCCTCTCTATTAAATATTGAAAGCACTCTTATCAGGGTACTAAAGTATCTTCTTTGTCCATTGCTTCTAATTACCACATTTAGATTACTTTCTTCTAAGCCTTTAGTTTCATCAAACTGTGGTTTAATCCCAAGATTCTTAGTTGTCCATTCTTTGATAGGATACTTTCTGTCAAGTATTTCATAATCCACCTCCTTGTCCTCATTTGGAGCTATTGTTAAGCATAACTTCAGCTCATCATTCTCTTTCTCATCCTCAGAAGTACCATGTCTGAATCTTCTTTTCCTTGACTTCATCTTTTTCCTTGTGCCAAGCTTTCTCTTCCTGGTACCTGCTTCTTCTTTGCTTTCCTCCTTAATACTGTCAGCTTTCTTTGTACCAGCAGCTTTCTTATTCAGTTCTCTTATTATCCTTTCATCCTCAGCAGAACCAATAGCAACAAAGTTTTCATCAGAACTTTTTACCTTTTCATACAGAACTTGTATTTCTTCAAAATTTTTGTTCTTCAAATCAGAATGCTTCTTTCCTCCTACATGCTTCAAATATGTCATCATTTGATTTCTTAACTGAGTTCTTATAGGTGGTCTACTTCTGATTTCAGCAGCTCTTTGTTGTGCAAGAAACCTCCTTTGAGCAACAATAGTATCATGAAGCAATTTGGCTCTCTCTTCAATTGTGAACTTTTTTCTCTCTTCTTTTTTGAAGCCTTGCTGCTAGAATGCTATCAACTTCAACTCTAGCCTGGATGTCATCATAATCTCTTATAAGAACAGCCTTTATAGCTTCCTCTTCAGCCAACTTCTTCTTCTCTTCTTCTACTTCCCATTCCTCTTGAACCTTTTTGGCTATCTCTTCATCATTAGCAAGCATTTTAAACTTCTTTTCAGTTTTATTAACACCTTTTGATTCAGCATATGATTCAGCTTTTTCCTCAAGAACTTTCTTGCTTTTGTCTTTAGGATCAATCTTTGGAAGTGGCTTCAAAGTTAAGATTGACCTTTCAGTTGTAGTTCTTGGTCTATCAGTATCTTTAATCTCTTTAATCTCAAATCCTTTTTGCTTAGTCTTATTTTGGCTCATTGTAACTAGAAATTGAGCAATAGTTTCATCATCTCTAAAAACAGTTGTAGGAGCAGCACTTTCATCTGAGTTTCCATCTTTTGGCTCAGCAGTGCCTTCATTTGGCTCAGTAGTACCTTTATTTGGCTTGTCGGTACTAACTTTTAGCTTGTCGGTACTAACTTGATCTTCAGTACTTACTCTTGTTTCTTCACTGTCCTTCACTGTCCCCTCATCATGAGCATCCTCAGTCTCCATGTAATCCATTGCATCATCAAGATCATCAAAAGCTAGATCTTTATGCACTGTTGGTTTAGATTTGGCAGGTTTCCTCCCCTGTTTGGATACAGACTCCTTTTGCATCAACTTTGTCTTTAAATACTTCTTCCTTGCTAATCTTTTCTTCATGGAGACACTCTTGATCCAAGCATTATGGTGTGAGATAACAGGTTTAGCCTTCTTCTTTAGCTGCTTGATCTGAGCCTTCAAATCTTTAATTTGTGCAGCTTGAGTTGTAACCTGTTTACACAAGGAAACACAAAGATCATACACACTTTGGAGTGTCAGGCCATCCTCATTCCCTGATAGGGATCTATCACTGGATGACTGACCTCCATGATTCCCACCAGAGCCTTCTGGAATGGAATCAGGAATTGGGTTAGAAGAAGAAGGTCTGAGGAATGGGTCAGGCTGTGGCTCAGACTGGTCTTCACTTGGGTGAGTAGGAGAAGGTGTGGGTTGGGTTTCAGATGGTCTTTCTGAAACTGCACCTTCATCCTCTGTTGGTTGAGCCAGCATAGAAGGAAATAAAGGGGTCACATCCTATAAATTTTTTTACCCTTTTTAACCATAAAAAAGAAAACCTTAATAGTCAAGGCATTAATAGGGGAGTGGTCTAAGGGGACAGGTACATTCTTGAGTTGGTTAGTCAAAAATACTAGAATAAACCTTGGGTACATGACGAACTTCTTCTTTGCATCCAAATGCCTCATCATACCATCAAAATTAGTTTTGAAAAGTTATAAACTTGATGAGTGGCCAAACATATTACAGCAGTTGTAATATTAGTAGGTATTTGATCCTAAGATGTGCTTTTTGAGCTTAAATAGTAGATGATGGTATGAAACAAAAATTTCCATTGAGGAGAGAAGAGTCCTTTATTAAAAGTAAGTGTATTCAAATCTCCCTCATACCCCATCAATTGAATGGTATCAAATATAGCCTGGTTTGGTAACACATCAATCCCAGCAGCATCATTAAATTGAAGATCACTTCTAATTGATGCTTCTGAGATTGAGACAGGCTTGCCAGCAACTGTGGCAGTAATATACCTAACATTGTTGATTGTTTTGGATTTAGCAGTCATCCAAAACTGTTCAACAAACGTAGTAGAGACAACAGGACTTACAATGAGAGCATAGTGAATTGAGCTGCGTGTAAAGAAGTCTATGATCTCATAAAATTTAGCATTCCATCAGTCTTTTCTAAGAAGGTGACCAGGTTGTGCTTAGGACAGGATTCAAGAGCTGCCATAGTCGATGAATTGATGGTTGTCGGTGATGAAAAGATTAGGGTTGTTAAACGAGAGCGATTAAGAGATATTAGGTGAAGAAAGTGTGCAATTGAGATGGGTTTATATAGGTTGAGCAAACCCAAGATCAAAGAAATGGTGCAATTTACACTTTAGACCCCTAGTGGTATTTTATCCAACGACTATTCAGCGGTACAAACTTTGCCTAACGGTACTAACTTTAAGCTTGTCGGTACTAACTTTTTTTGTTACCAAAATTAACCAAAACTAGCAGCACTAACTAACTTAGTACCATATGAAGAGCCCTCAAAAACAAACCAAACTGCATTACATAGCTTTGCACTCAATTCAAACACCATAATCATCTATAGATATCTTCGAGCAGTACTTAGTAAGCCTAGCGGTATTAATTCTGGTACTAGCAATACAAAGTTTCTGCAGCAATATGAATTAAGCTTAGTACCGCAGCTAACCTTAAATCCTTATGCCAGAGAGTATAGTGAACCCCAAATGAGTATCATAGTCATCTCCTATTCTTAGAATTCATCTATAAACTGTACAAAAAATATTTTGCATCCCCTTAATTATGGTTATAAATTTAACATCCTAATGCTAACCACTAAAAAGTTAAATCTTGTGACATCAAATCCTTTGGTAAGAAGGTCTGCAATATTAGAGTATGTGTAAATCTTCACAACTTCTATCAGTCTTTTCTCATAGCAATCTCTGATAAAATGAAATCGAATTTTGATATGCTTGGTCCTAGAATGAGCAACAGGATTCTTGATAACACTTATAGTGCTCTCATTATCAATATGGATTCTGGTGTTCATGAAATTAAAATCATAATCCATCATCTGATTCTGTATCCATAGTACTTGCCCACAACAGTTAGTAGCTGCAACATATTCTGCCTCAGTAGTAGAATTTGCCACAATAGTCTGCTTCTTGCATTTCTAAGATATGAATCTTCTACCAAGAAATTGACAGCCACCTGTTGTTGATTTTTTATCAAGGCTGGCTCCTCCATAGTCACTGTCTAAGAAAAGCTTCTAGTTCAAAAGGTGAATCCCTAGGATACCATAAACCTAATTTGGGTTTATGTTTGAGGTACCTAAAAATCCTTTTTACTGCATTTAAGTGTGAAGCTTTTGGAGTGACTTGAAATCTAGCACAGGCACAAACAGCAAACATGATGTCTGGCCTTGATGTAATCAAATACATTAGGCAACCAATAATAGATCTGTAGACATGTACATCTACATCTTCACCATCTTCATCCTTGACCAGTGGCTTATTAGACTCAATAGGAGTAGTAGCTGTTCTGATGGACCAAAAATCAAACTTCTTAAGGATGTCAGCTACATACTTGTCCTGACTAATAAAGATTCCATCAGGTTGTTGCTTCACTTGAAGTCCCAAAAAGAAAGTGAGTTCACCCATGGAGCTCATTTGGAATCTTTTGTGCATACAGTCTTCAAACTCTGTACACATAGACTTCTTTGTAGAGCCAAAAATAATGTCATCCACATACACTTGGACTAACATAATGTCACTCTTATTCTTCTTGATAAACAATGTTTTGTCTATGGTACCTCTCCTGAAACCATTTTCCATCAGAAAAGAAGAAAGTGTCTCATACCAAGCTCTAGGGGCTTGATGAAGACCATAAAGAGCTTTGATCACCTTATAGACTTTGTTTGGATGAGCAGGATCAACAAAGCCTGGAGGTTGATGGACATACACCTCCTCTTCAATAGTGCCATAGAGAAATGCACTTTTAACATCCATTTGGTAGACAGTAAATCCCATGTATGATGCAAAGGCTAAAAATAACCTGATTGCCTCTATCCTGGCAACAGGTGCAAAAACCTCATCATAATCTATTCCTTCCTCCTGTCTAAACCCTTGTGCTACAAGCCTGGCTTTGTTTTTCACAACAATACTTCTCTCATCCCTTTTATTCTTGAAGACCCACTTTGTGCCAATTGCCTTTTTCCCAGATGGCAAATCAACAAGTATCCAAACCTTAAAAGCAATATTAGGGTTTTCATTAGAAAACTAGGGTTTCAAGCGTGCAAGCTTTGGTTTTATATCTAAACAAGGGTTTAGATACTTTGGTTCATCACACTACATCTCATTAAGGTTATCCATAAACCTTTATGTCTTTACTTTTATCATTTTTATGTGTTTACATGTTCTATATAACTAAATCACCATTAGGATACTTTTAAACATGTAAAACATATTTCTACTTGTGGTTATGATTTTGAACACTTTTACATATGTTGTGTAGTTGATAATATCATGGAATAAAGGAATTATAAGTATGTTAACATGTTGGTTTAAGTGGGAAAAAGCTTGTGGAAATTACTTAGTTAAAAAGTATATAAAACAAGTTTAATAAATAAGTTAATACATAGATATTAAAGGGCTGTTTGGAGTCGAATTCCAAACAGTGGGTATTATGTTTATAAATATTCTACGACTCATGACGATTCCGAAAAGGTAAGAAACTTGTCAAACGGATAAATAACGAAAAAGTTACGGTAAAAACAAGTTATACGATAAATAAACGGATTTATAAAATAACTAAACAATTTATAAAAATTATATCAAACAGCAAGTTTGGTATTTTTAACAAATTATACATATTTTTAGGATTCCAAAATGATAAGAATCGTAAGTTTTCAATTAATAACGAACGAGTTATGAATTTCGCGAGTTTAAGACAATTAATACTTTTATAAAACAATTTTTATAAAAGTTACTGTTCATGACAGAAATAATTATTTTTGTAAACCTCATAAATAAGTAGAACTTACAATTACGAGAACGTACTCGAAAGAATCGCTAAAAACGGAGTTATAACGAATAAAATACAACATTTACGATAACAAAAACTATAAAAAAAATTATAAACTGGTGTGAACAGTAAAAGTTACTGTTCACCAGTAGGTCCAAATTTTGAAAATGTCAAATTATGATAACTCGTCTTAATACGAAAGCGTGGGCATAAGAAACGTCAAAATCGGGCTTAAAACGAGAAAGTTACGCCAGTTTTACTAAAGTATACTTATAAACGTTTTTACTTTATAAATATGATTTCACTAAAACGATTAGATGGTGATGTAGCTATATAGAATTATATATTTAATCAAAGCACTATATTACTAGGGAGTTTCATAATGAGGCCTCTTCGGGGTGGCGTATCGACGAGTTGTTGGATTTACGATTTAAAGTGTCCTAGCTCCTCATACGTCACTACATGACCTCTTAATTATGATAGCCCGAACGATAGTATGATGAGCTATACGACCTATAAATAATCAAAGTGTTTAGTACTTATACGACCTATATTG
>BQNB010156400.1:0-15272 GCA_026074375.1 Tanacetum coccineum | reverse complement strand
CAATGTTGGAAAACACCTTCAATTTAGAATTAAGAGAGTGCCTTCATAACAATACTGCATTAGAAACTTACTATGTCAAAGAATGACGTTTGAACAACACGGTTCAAGCCTCGTTCCAAAATGTCAAAGATGATGTTTGAACAACACGGTTCAAGCCTCGCTCCACAACGTCAACAAAAGTTCCTACAGCAGATATGATAATCATGACGTCAATGATAAAGTTGGAAAGTCTATTCGATCCTCTATTCGATGAATATTTTAATGAAAAAATAAAGTTGTTTCAAAGTCTTCCGCTGTTACTACTGCTGATGCATCCGATAAACATCAACAACAACCAGATTCAACTTCATCTACTTCCAGGACCAATTGTCTCTGCTGATGGAAACTTCGACTTGTAAATATTTTTGATATTTTTCTCTTTGTTTTGATTTATAAATAATTTTGAAAAAAAAAATACAAAAATATAGAACCTCTAAAAACAAAATACAAAAATAGAAAATCTTCAAAAAGCAAAATACAAAATCAAAAATTTTCAAAAATACCAAAAAGAATCTTCTCGACATGTCTCTTGGGATCGATAACATTTACGTACCTATAAATGTCGATTAACATTGACACGAGTGTGTAAATGAAGTTCGAGCAAGAGTTTAAATGATTTTAAAACATGTCATTTCTAATTTTCTAGATGGCTTACAGTTACTTCAGACCGTAACCCGGTCCCAAATGTCATAGGGAAGTGTACGATTCAGTGCGCTTACTCTAAAAATAGAAGAGAAGTCTTCTATCATGTGGTTTTCAAAATTGTTGAACACAATTTTTCAAATATAACTGTAAATGTCATAATCTTGTGTTAATACAATTTGTGGTATCTTATTAATATCTAGAATATTATTTGTGGTATCTTTAAAATTATATGTTCAACACTCCCTTCCTCATATAATTTCTCAAAATTGTGGTACAAAAAATATCATTTATATGGGGATCAATTTTTGAAGAGGATATTTTAAAACCAAAGCCTTTAATTTTTTTTGGATACATCTCATTAATGTTAATTTTATATATCCAAAAATATTCGATGAAATTAAAATGTGGTATTTCAATGTCCAATCAATACGCATTGTTCACCAAGGCATTTAACTCCATCCTCAACATATTTGTGGTGTCATATCATTTTTCCTTGTAATGTTAAATTTTCAATTCTGTGGTATCTCGTATATATTGTTGAAGGGGAGCAATCAGAAAAAGTTCACTAATTCATGCAAATTTGTGATAACATTTTTCTCCCATTAAACTTTTCATGTCTCAAATTTTAATCAGTTGGTATTTCAAATACTAAGAGATTTAATATTTTAAATAAGCGGAGAAAATGTGATTAAAATGTGATCTAGAAGAATATGATCTTTAAGACTCTAAGTGCACAACTTCTACTCACATGTGCGAAATAATTTCAAATCTCGATGCACATGTGTAGGGGGCGTTTGGAAAGATAAAACTCTCAAAGTGTTAAAATGTCTTGATTTTTAACAAACACTTTGATTGATTTTCAAGGTTTTATAGTTTCGATCACTATACCCAACAACCAATTAACTCACGACGTCGATGAAGTCATAAGGTGGTTAAGGTTAGGTATAAGTCCTATGATCCAACCAGAACCTGAGGGATCTACCCATGGACATTTTATAGTTAGATTAGAAGTTCTTAGGTATGACTGAAGATGAATGAGAATAAGGGAATAATGTAGACTGAGGCATGAGTTATCACCGGAACAATCACAACATGGAGTTAGTGATGACGTCTTGATAAACATTGAAGGGGTTGAAGAATGAAAAAGAAACGTATGGATAAAGGGTGAAAAGTGAGAAGCCCTCCAGACAACTTAGGCAGAAACCGGGTCATACATAATTTATCAAAATCACAAAGATGATTGTTGGTATTGAAGAAAGTCGTTATGGACCCAGTGATGCAATGCACAACCCTTCCTAGCCATTTGAGTTTCTCTCAAAAGAGACTTGTCTCATTTGTCACGGAGATACACACGTTATCTATTGACATCTCACTCCGAGATTATTGATATTGAAAAGGTGGCAGTCAGATCCAGCCTCCGATTACCAAAAACCAAAGTGTACAAATCGAGTCTAGAGCCAAGAAGAGATCAAATTATAAATCTCATTAGGACACAATGTCAAAATACACTTGTTGAACACCATTAAGTTCATAAGTTATAACAAGAGTCCTACGCATTATCCTTGAGATCTTGCCAGAACATTCAGAGTGATACTCTTTAGTTTCACAACGACGAATGGAAATCCTTCCAGTGTCATCATCAAACAGCACTACGGTAGGTGACTTGTGAGATTCTATATGAATCAAACTTATGACAACTGGATATCAATTTTGGTCTAGTAAATGAATTAACGACTTAATCAGAAAGATAGTAACTATATTATTCACTCTTATCGTGTTGTCTGCTTTGAGACGTTCCGGTTATGAGAACAAGCAAGCATGGTGGATCTAATACATCTGTGTTAGAAGATCTTACACTTTGAGCTGGAAATCATGTCAAGGAGATTCTTTGAATCTACCTAATCACAGGTATAGTATTTATACTATAAAACAGGGAACCGGTGATTATCGCAACCTAAAATCGACGAATGACAAAGACATATCGTCCATATCTGCTATTTATCACTAACATTCAAATGCAGGTACAAACGTCGGTGTTGCAGCCTCGTTTCAGCTAAGTCGGATTCATTACCACATGCTCATGCTCAAGTTTTAAGGTCAAACATTCAACATCATTACTATTACTGCTAAACAAGAATGTTATCGGTCAGAAAGCTAAAGTACATGTCATAATACTCTTCCGCAACTTTGATAAACACGAATTTCCTCAATATCCTCAAAGATCTTCAAAGTTAAACAACAGTGGGGGAGATTGTTAGCCTGATGAAGAAGAGGAGATTGAGAGCTTTCAAGACAAGTATGAGCATGTTGGTCAAAAGCACAAGTTGATCAAGAAAGTCAAATCAAGATTATTCAAAACAAGGAGATGATGCAAGAATAAAAATCTTAAGCACTCAAAGTCAAAAGACGAAGGCTCAAGATCAAGATCACACAGCATGAAGGAATAAAGCCATTACAAACAAGAAAAGATGAAGACAGGACCGAAGAAGGCAAAGCACAAAGTCAAATCAAATAACTTCAACATTGGGGGAGATAAAGTCAAATCAAGATAACCTTAACATTAGGGGAGATTGTTAGCCTTAATTTTATTAAGTCGAAAAAGAATGCTTTCGGTCATCTTGAGTCATTAGTAGTCTTAGTTTGTAATAGGCTATTCGGGTTTAACGGGCTTGGATTGTAATCAAATATTGTCCGTGTTTTAGGCTCTTAGCCCACTTTAAGCCAAGCCCGACCCAAGTAAGCAAGCCTATACGCCTCTTGGGCTTAGGGGACTATAAATACCCCTTCACCTCATATGGTGAAGGGTGTTGGTTACCATTTGTGTGTGTAACCCTCCACTCTTATTTCTCTCTCTAATATAATCTTCCAACTTTCCTTTCTTTTTTCTTATGGCTTATTCGGCTTATGTGCTTTTTGGTTAGCTTATATGTTGTGTATGGATTAAGTATTGGGATAACAAAGATGATGTTTGGAAGACGATGCAGAAGAAGGCGTCGAGTACAATTAGGTTGGCAGTTTCTCCTGAGATCAAATACGGTGTCTCGAATAAGAATACACTGAAGGATATTTGAGACAACCACACGAATAGTTATTCATCAAAGTTATTGAAGCAAAGATTGTTCTCTAAGATGGAATTGTATTCGTTGAAACTTAAAGAGGGAAGTAATCTTCATGATCGCATTAATTCTTTCCATCAGTTGGTTTGTAAATTAGGTAATGTAGATGATGCTATTAAAGATAAAGAACAAGCCTTGTTGTAAACGTTACCGAAATCCTATAAGTCGTTTTTGCAGACTATGTTGAAGTGGATGACCACTTTAATATTTGAGTATGTGCTAAAGGCGTTGCGTGATAACGAGAGAATGTTGGGGAATGATAGTTCCTCAAGTAGCGATAAGTTGTAGTTGCCGATGATTCTGGAAGAGGAAGAAACTACCATCGTAGAAGTACGAAAGAGTGTTCAATGTCTCGAATGGGAGGAGATCGAGACATAAGAGTTTTTGAATACTACTATTGGACGGAGAAGGGTCATATGCAAGTTTGGTGTCCTCAATTTTGTGAAGACTTGCAGAGTTTATGATATTTGAAGGGAAAGAAGAAAGTCGACGATAGTGATTTGATCGTAGTCTACAGTGGTGGTTGTGAGTTTATGATAACGAAACCTTCAATTGGTGGAATTCTAAGAGAAGAAAACCCAATGTTGGTGTTATATGATGCAACGTCGTCACATGTATGCAATGACGGGGCTATGTTTAAGACGTTGAACGGTAAAGGACAATTTGGTGAAATCAAATTGGGTAAGAAGATGATGAAGATTGAAGGTGTCAATAGTGTAAACTCCAAGCTTCATGATGGAAGTGTGAAGAATGCTTTGAAGGTGAAGTATATTTTGGGTGCGGCTAGGAATATTCTTTCACTTGGTGTGTTGATGTCCTGTTGGTACTGTTATGTTGTAAAATACACTTTCAAGGTTTACAAGACGGATCGATTAGTTATTCAAGGATGGAAAATGCCGAGTAATCTATGTTACTTGGAAGGAGAATCTGTGCAAGGGATGACTTATTGTGAAAGCAATACATGGGAGAAAAGAGTGCATTTCTTGGATAAAGATGAAGTATTGGGGATTTTGAGTTAAGGGAGGATTTATTAGGGTATGACTTAATTTACTTTAATTATGTTTTGAAGAAGCCTTGGAGAAGAAGAAGTATGTTTTCTAATTCAGAATGTGTTTAAATTAGGAAAAAATTGTATTTAGACTATATAAATAGAGGCCTTTCATATTACTAGAATAAAGAAAAAAACTTGTGTGAGAGATATTTATAAGGATATTGAGAGCGTTTAAAGTTTGAGCATTTCCATTCTTGTAACCATAAATCTTTAGCGGGTTTTTCTAGTGGATTAGGTAAGAGGAGCCGAACATTGTGTGACTCTTTGTCGTGTGTTTAAGACCCTAACAAATACTCCGTCCATCCCAAATTTATTGTCCAAGTTTTATTTTGGATGGTTGAAATTGATTGCCCATTACTAAAAATATATATGGATGTTTGATCGAGTTCACCATACTACCCCTACTTGAGATTACTATTATAAAATTTAAAGAAATTTTAATTAATTTGTTAAAGATAAAACTATCATTTTGCAAAAAGAATACAATAATATATTTTTTTTGTCTGTTATTTGTCGATAGACAATTATATTATTGTTCCTAGACAAAAAAACACAATTAAAAAAAAATAAAACCACTACATTTTTTAACCAATCAAATTCTCTTTTAATTAAGTGAGACAACAAAGACTCTATTGTATTACGACATTTCAAATTAAAAACAACGACTATAACTTTAAGATGAAAAGAGAGCACAAATAAATGACAACAGAATGAAAGCTACTAAAATGAAATATCAATCAATGTATAATTTAGATCCTCAAAATTGTCAAAAAAACTTGCAACAAAATTGGTCATGTGGGCATTGTTCCTAAGGAAGAAGACAAAAGCGGACACCCTCTTACACATGGTTATCATGTTATTGTGCTTTCGCCGTATGCTCACAAAAGGGAAATTTTTATTTATGTCCCATGGCATTTTTGAGTTTGTGACAAATGCCTTAAAAAAACTCTTTCTTAAATGCTTCAGAGTGATTTAATTAAAAATTATTAAAAGTACAATCAAAAAATATTTTTTGTACTTTAAAAGTGTACTTTTAATAATTTTTAATTAGATGACTCTGGTCGCTCTAAGGCATTTGAGGAAATGTTTTTTTTGGCATTTATCACAAACTCCAGATCTTCATGGGGCGAAAATAGAAATAACCCCTCACAAAAGGTGTAACTACTATGAAAAAACACAATCATGTTATGTTATATTTCAAAAAACTTCAGATAAATTCTTAAAATTAGAGACGTAGAGCAGATTGATTGTCTTTTTTTTCTAAAGGCAAAGATAGGATATAAAATATAGAGTAAACTGCAAAAATCATCCCTGTGGTTTGTAGTTTGTGGCACTAATCATCACTAGCCGATACTATTGGCACTAATCATCCTTGAGTAGTGAAACGTTCGGCAAAAATCATCCCTAAAGGGATGATTTTTGCAAAACTTTTTGTTAAACTTTTAGCAAATATCATCCCCAATAAGGATGATTTTTGCCAGACATTTGCCACTCAGGGATGATTAATGCTAATAGTATCGGCTAGGGATAATTAGTGTCACAAACTACAAACCACAGGGATGATTTTTGCAGTTTACTCTAAAATATATAAAGCCTAAAAGGCCAAAAATTACAAAGAACTCAAGCTATGAGAAAAAGCCCGAGACACAAACCCCACAAGGGCTAAAACCAAAAAGTACGTTAGATACAAAAGAAATACATGGTTAAGAATTCAATATTCCTCGCGAGATTCTTTTTGTTGAGCGCTTTTTATTCCAAGAAGGCTAGTCTCCGAAGAGAAGAAAAAATCACATCTGTGTAAGATAGAGTTCAACCTCCGTCCTCACTAGTGTGAACTAATTATTTCGCCAACTCCAAAATGATACTCGAATTAAAAAAAAAAAAAAATCCAAATTAGGGACAAACAAGTAGCATAATAAGCTTTCGAAGTATGTTTACCACCATGAATGCGCAAATTTCCGGATAAAATATCACCGAGAGAAGGGTTATGAAGAGTACTAGACTGCCACCAACTCCACAACTTGAACCAGAAAAACTTTATTTTCGAGCATTGCAAGAAACAGTAATCCTGAGTTTTATCATCCACCACGCAAAACACACAAGATGTAGTTATTGTATCCAAACCTCGGAGATTGTCCTTTGGTCGAAGATGGTTCATCCGCAATCACCAGCGCAAATTATTTGACTTTTCTAGGCACCCAAGAGCTCTACTTGAAAGGCACGTCCAATGCTCACCATTAGCTAAAACAGAACAATCCACCAATTAACCCTGTTTGAATCCAAGTTTACTACGAGACTTTACCCGTAAAGAGCCCAGCTGCATCAGGAGAACCAAATCCATATAATCCCCACAAAAGCACAAGGAGAGCTCTTTATAAGATTTGCGAGGGGTAATAATTATTCCCTCTAGTGTCGTCCTCTTCTTCATGCTCCACTGGTTAGATTCCCACAAATAATCAATCATTACCCTTCTCTCTGAACTAGGCAATGTTTATTTGATTCAAGGGCATAAAGATGAGGGAGAGCAAAATATTTTAGAGGACATACACAACCTATCCAAAGAATCGTCGCAGAAATACGTTTGGTTGCCAGAGTTCACCCTTTTCATCATTAAGTTATCGAGATTAATGTCAAACTTTTCCATCGTTTCATTGCAACATCTTATAATATTGTCCTAAACACTGGAACATGACCCGTATCCAAGACCTGAGTCAAAACCTCCATTATAACCATGAATCTCTTTTATACATTTATTCCAAAGAACATGTGGTTCTGAGAGAAACCTCCACTTCCATTTCCCTAGAAGGCTCATATTCTTTGCTTTAGTACTACCGATACCCAATCCTCCATTCTTTTTATCTATTATGATATGCTCCCATCGGATCCACATAATCTTCCTTTTGTTGGCCTTTACCCCCAAAAGAATCGCTTCCTAATAGTATCCATTTTCTTTATAACTGATGCAGGTGCTCTAAAGAGAGGAAGAAAGTAGATAGGGAGGTTTTCAAAGACCGATTTGATGAGCGTTAACCTCCCGCCAATCGATAGCAGATTCACTTTCCAAATTGAGAGCTTCTTGGAGAACCTATCAATCCCACCATTCAAATTAGCACTTTTCCTCATATCTTTCCCAACTGGAAGCCTAAGATACATAAAAGGTAGATAATCATGAGAACGTTTTATGAATCTTGCCAAGCTTACAATTTCTGAAAAGGGGACACCAACACCATATAAACAACTTTTGGAGAAATTTACTTTTAGACCTAAGACCTCATGATAGCATTCGAGAATATGAGTCAAATTTGTGGCGTTAGATTTTGACCATTCGCTAAAAACAAAACGTCGTCTGCATATTGAAGAAGGGAGATGTTTGCACCATTATCTGCTAGAGAAAAATCATTAAAGATACCTTTATTATGAGCCTCGATGACCATAACTTGCAAAGCCTCCGAAACAATGAGAAAAATAAACAGGGATAGCGTGTCTCCTTGTCTTATACCATGTTCCATTTTGAATTCAGTAGTTGGGGAACCATTAACAAGAATTGAAACGGATGCAGAAGATAAACAAGCATATATCCACGAACACCATTTAGCTCCAAAACTCATCTGCTTCATGACACCAAGAAGGAATATCCAATTGATACTATCGAATGCTTTTTCGAAATCCACTTTCAATAGAAGTAGATTAATTCCTTCTTTCTTAGCATAATTAACATTTTCATTAGAAACGATGATTCCATCTAAAATTTGCCTTCCAGATATGAAAGTCATTTAATTTTGACTTATTAGCTTGTTAATAACACGACTTAAACAGGCAACCAGAATCTTTGAAGAGAACTTATAAAAGCCAACCGATCAAGCTTATAAGGCGAAGACACCAATTTCAAGGGGACATCATTTTTTAGGCAACCATAACATAAAATTATTGCATTACAACCATTAGCCAGAGAACCTGTGTTTTCAAAGTGCTTGATGTAGTTAAAAAAATCAAATTTTAAGACATCTCAATATCGTTTAAGAAACTTGAAATTAAAGCCATCTGGTCCTGAGGACTTTATGCTTGAACAGCTCCAAACAGCTTCCTTAAGTTCATCCATTGTAAATTCGGCTTCAAGGTTACCCGCCTCATTTATATCGAATTTAAGAAAAAGATCACTATGGAAGCGAGGGAGATGGTGACTACTTTCCTTATAACGCCCAAAAAAGTATTCAAATGCAGTAGATTTTATTACCATCGGATCATCCTTCTAACACCCATCCACCGTTAAGCCGTTAATGCTATTCCTCCTTACTTGTTTATTGACTAAAACATGGAAAAAATTGGTGTTCTCGTCTCCTTCAATAGCCTATTTAACTCTACTTTTCTGCTTAAGAGACTCTCGTTCAATCGCTCTAGTAATTGAAGATCCATACGGTCTTTATCCCTCTTCCAAATATCAGAATCTGTCAAATTCCACATTTCAGCTTTTACGTCCCACTCCAACAAACGGTTTTTGATTCTAGCCTTTTTTCGAGTTTGTTCAACTTTCTTGAAGTGGCACCAAGTTTTGATGTTAGCTTTCAATGGTTTTAACTTGTTTTTCAAAACAATATCAGCAGAACCATTGCACATTTTTGAATTCCATGAGCTCTGAACGATTTTATGGAATTCAACATCACCAATCCAATGATCAAAGAGTTTAAAACATTTTAGACCAAAGTCTAACCGAACCACATGGAGCATAACAGGGCAGTGGTCGGAAACCCGCGTCATAAGACTCTAACTCTAGCATCTTTCCATACATCAAAATAGTTATTAGAAACAAGAAAACGATCGAATTTACTTAGTTTTGTACCTACCCTATTGAACTTGGTGAAACGTCTTCCTCCTAAAGCGAAATCATGAAGGCCACCCAAAGCAATAAAATCATTAAAAATCCTTGCATCCTTTTCAACAAAAGTACTCCCGAACCTTTCATCACAGGATCTAACAACATTAAAATCGCCAAACAACACCCAAATAGCGTCCGTAGAACGCATGGTACAAATAAGATCATGCCACAGAACCGTCCGTTACCCCGCAAGACTTAGTGGGCTGTAACTGTAATTAAACCGCACATTTTTAGAGATACCCGTCCAATTCCCAATAACCCCTATAAAATGTGAACCCTGAAGATAAACACATTTATCAAATAAAAGACAGTCCGACATGAGAAGGGTACCTCCTAACAAACTGATAGCACTTCCGACCAAAAAGTCAACATTGTTATTACCCCATAAGGATTTAACCAGAGAATTACTAATTACAGCCATCTTCGTTTCTTGAATCCTAAAATCTGAAATTCTTTCATTACGAATCAAGTTCCTGATATGATTTTGTTTTGATTCACTACCTAATCCACAAAAATTAAAAGTGATTATCTTCAAACGAGGAACGAACGGGGTTCAAGAAGAACCAGCTTTACCAATGAACGATACTTCTTGGTCATCATCAAAAATAATACCCAAAGACCTGCCAATATGCTTTCTAAGATCATTATGAGAGACCGACCGGGAAGATGAGTGTCTTAAATAATCGAAGAAGCACATTTCCCAATCACAAGTGCTTTCTTCTTTATTCTTCTCCCTTTTGGTTTTATAGATTTTTTCATCCCATCTGACAAATAACAAAACACTCACAAATATAATAAATATTCACCTAATATTAAAAAAATAAACATTTACATTTGAATGTGTTTTTAATAATGTACTCGCGCATTGCAGCGGCAGATACCCTGCAATCATTATTTCTAACGAATAATTTTTCCGATCATTATTTTTCGTTACAATAGCTTTACATATAGCTAGATTTTTATATGTGTGAGACTATGAGCAACATATTTCATATAATAATAGCAAATACTGGAGCGTTGCTAGTACCAAAGCGGTTGTCGTGACGAAAAATGATAAGCTGATATGTGTCATTTTGTATTATGCATACAAAAATCGCGTTTTGAAGTATGTTTGATTCTCAAAAACTTTGTTTTAGATACACGTGACATTCACATTTTTCGTTTCCGTTTAATACACTTTCTTTTTTTATATTTTGCGTTTCCAAAATTTAATAATCAAAACGGAAAAATGTATCATAAACGTTTTCCAAGTCATTGTCATATAATGATTGTAATTATAAAAAGTGTTCTTACACATAAGATGTTTAATGTTAATTAATTGTGGTTACAGTAATCAGTACAATCGAATGATCAATTTTCGCGTTCATTGTATGAAAAGCTAAGACACTGGTTTGACTTGCGGGTTTGACAAATGTTTAGAAGAAAGGTTTTCTGGTATTATTGATTAATAACTTGTTTGTTTTGAACCATGTATTATATTAATTGTACTTTGGAGTGATGAGTATTTTAATAATAGTATTAATTATAACACTAATTATATGTGTGCATTGATGCATTAAATGGTTGTATACATAACATTAAAACTTGTATTACTTAAAAACTATATAAATTTTGTGCATCTAAAGATTGTACCATAAGTTTTATGATATGTGTTACTTAAAATAAGTTGCATTTAAGGATTGTACCATAAGCTTAATAAGTTGTATTATTTAAATTTTTTTGTGCATTAATGAAAAGAGAGATGTTTTTGTTTTATAAGTAGTATAGATTGTACAATGTGCATTAATCTTTGTATTACTTAATTGTTTGCATTGAATGAAGAAATAGATGTTTAGTAGAATTTTATTTTTTGCATAAAATGTTGTATATTATACATAACATTTTGTATTACTTAAAAAATTGCATTTAATAAAGAATAAGGGTCTAAAATGTTTATGATGAAAATGAGCTCATTTTTTAAACTTTATGTATTTTGCATTGAGTTTATGAAAAACATATAACATGTTTTAATCACTTACAAAATACAACTAGTATGTGCCTAGTGTTAAAATACTTCTTTAAACGAAATCACAGAGTTTTCAGAAACAATTGCATTATTTTGAGAAACTGCGATTTAGATAGTTAACTTTTTTTACGGACATTTGATTATAATCAAATCCCATTTGAAACGTCGTCGTTTCATTTGTGGGTTTAGTAGTGGGCCAATTTAGCCCAACACACCGGCTCAAAAAAAATCCGGCCCAAAATAAAAAATTTACAAAATGAATCATTGACTTTTAACTATTTACGACTTTTTTATATAATAAACTTTATTTATCAAATATATAACATATATCTACCTATTCTCTCAGATAAAAAATACCCGCGTAAAGATCTTCGCATTGCAAACAAAACGAGCCTAATATTGCAATGCTTTTGATATACGCACGATTTTATAAAAAATGTTGAAGTTAAATATAAATAGAAAAAAATAATTACAAAACGTACCCTCGGCTTTTAACTATTTACGTTTTTTTAAATATAACACATATCTATCGAGTCATTCCGACCAAAAAAATATCCACGGAAAAATCTTCGAATTGCGAACAAAACGAGCCTAATATTGCAAAAAAAAACGAGCATAATATGCTAAAAAATAAAATCAAATTATTAAACCATGAGACCGATAGAATAAACCGAGCAGCAATTAAAAATTAAAAATAAAATTAATGGCCCTGCCAAGCAAAACGCGATTAAAAAAACTTTACTTATCAAATATATAAGCATATATCTACCTATTCATTCAGATAAAAAAATTACCGCGTAAAGATCTTCGCATTTATCGAACAACAAGAGCCCAATATTGCAATGATTCTGATCTACGCCCGATTTTATAAAAATGCTGAACTTTAATTTAATAGATAAAAAATTACACAAACCAGTCTGAACATCGGTCTTACTACTATTACGTTTTTTATATTATAAAACACATATCGTATCGAGTCGATTATCGGACCAAAAAATACCACGGAGAAGATCTTCGAATTCTGACGAACCAAACGTAGCCCAATATTGTAAAAAAGAATCTAAGTTATTAAAAAAATCAAGTTATTAAACATGAGACCGAAAAAATAAACCCGCGCAAAATTAAAAAATAAAAAATAAAAAATAAAAATTAATGGCCCGCAACAATACGGGAAAAATTAACGCCCCGCAGCAACGCGCGGGTAATTTTGCTTGTTTATCATCATTGTTCCTCAGGAGGTCAAAATAAATGTTGGAAATTGCTTAATAGACAAGAAGTTGCAACCCAGGTTGTTGTGATCGGAAGTTTCGATATAAATTTATATTTTTTTGAACTAGATATAAATTTATATGACAAGAGAATCTTATCATTAACATCGACTTTAGCTTCTTTAGTTCTTTTTGTATCTAAAATCCTTTGATTAGTTTCACATCTTTTAGGATTATGCATGCGAAACTCGTTAGTTTAGATATAAAAGTTAGGTATTAACTAATACTCCTCAGTCTCAAAATAAATGTTTACCGTTATATTTTGGATTATTAATTTTGTCTTTTAATCAATGAGTATGTATTATTTGTTATCTATACTACTTATAAAGAGAATTTAGGATTCTCTTGAAAGTTGAAAAACTGCTAACATAAAAAATGTTAAAAAAATTTAATGCATGAAATCTTGTTATTTTGGTGTTTTTTAAGTTTATAAACATGTAATGCTAATGTTTTAAAAATGTAACATTTAAGTAATATAATTGCTCATTTAAAGCTAATGTTTTAAAAACGTAAATAATATTGATTATATATTAAAAACGTAAATAACATTTAAGTAATATAATTGCTCATTATAAAAAAATAAAGGGGTGTTTGGTTCGTTTCTTAGGAACAATTTTTAGAGTCGAAATGACCATCACTATAGCTTTGTCACGTGTATAAACACTTAACGAACTTGTATAAGTCATCAAGATATATAATTCATATATATATTGATACATAATGAATGACATAAAATAAAGGGGCGTTTGGTTTAATGCTTTAAAGCATGGTTTCTAGTCAAAACAAACAATATTTAACTCTTGTCAGGTCATGAATAACAAACTTATACGTGTCAAACATAATATACACTTAATACATAATTTTTCGACATGTTTAGACAAATTTTATATTGATAAGGGAGTGTTTGGGTTATTGTTTTGATGTTGAAATATATAACTAATATATATTCTTCGACATCCTAGATTAAGTCAAAAATAAATTAAGGAACATATGAATCACTTCTTAGGTTTTTACTTTTAGAGTCGAAGTAATCCTTGTCCTAAATTTGTCAAAAACTTCACTTTATTTTCTTTATTATTTTATTTTGTAACATTTTTATTTTGTTGATATCTTGTTTAGGTGACAAAAATACCAAAAGCTACTACCATCGATATATCTCTCACTAAATCCTACATACCAAAAGTATCTAAAATTCCCGGCATCTCCCCTACCATTGCCCAATTCTACAAACCTATTGAAAACCGCAACATTTACGAAGGTCGTGTTGTTGATCAAGCCTACTACAAATCCAACAACATCGAGCATCTTTTTACTAACATTCGTTTCAATTGTCTCTTCCAAATCAACAAACCGATTATTCCAAGATTTATTCTAGACTTCTATAGCCAAGTCACGGTACAAACCGATGAATATGGTTATCTTGTTATCTCCTTTATTATTCAACACGAATTCATAACTCTTACTCTCGCTCAATTTGTCAAATTCTCAAATATTCATACAATGGTCAAGCCGTTTTTACAATCGAATTGGAACCTTGCATCTCTTGAGTATTCGCGAGAAGAAACCGATGGGACCTCTTATTGCAATGAATCTTTCGACTCCGTACAGACATTCGTTGACTTCTTGAACTGGAACGTGTCATGGTAGACCGTACCATTAAAAGTCAAACGGTCTCTCTCAATCCAAATCAAATTCTCACCAAAGAATTAAGCCCCGACATGAAGCAATGGGAAGAGCTCATTAGAGAAAATGTGTTCGGACTAGGAGGACATCAGGATCATCTTCCCGTTTGTCTTGCTCACATGTTGTATTGTGTTGTTGCCGAAGAACAATACAATCTTGCTTATTTTTTCGTCAATGAATCCAATGTGTAGATATACTCCAACGATATTCTTCCGTATGGGACATGTTTCTTACTCGTCTTTATCGACACATCAAAGAAACATATCCTCATCTTGACAATGGCATTTATGACATTGTTGATCGAGTCATGCGTCCTCTTTCCCTAAAACAAACTCGACGACCTCGAAGTGATCGTGGCAAGGCACGTCATTCCATATCTTCTTCATCTTCTCATCATCAAGGCACGTCATCTCATCAACACGATGATGATGATGATGATGATGATGATGATGATGATGATAATGTCCAAACTTCTTGTAACGCCCCGACCCTAAAGGGTAGAAGTATTACAAATATGGTATGACATCAAAGGCATACATAATCATAACACAAGCATAAACAGCGGAAGTCTTAAATAAATAACCAAAGGAAA
>BQNB010156399.1:4061-15272 GCA_026074375.1 Tanacetum coccineum | reverse complement strand
ATTGTTCAAAATATAGACATAGATAATAAAAGTTAACAGTTAACAATTCAAAGTCACATTGTAAAAAAAATGTTTGACTTTCATTGGCCGATTTGACCGATTTGACCGATTTTTTACCGATTTTTGACCAGACTGATTTTTCACCCGATTTGCCTTATTTTCCAAGGTGTATGGCCGAGTAGCGATTAATCGGCGATTACAAGGCCGCTTAGGCCGATTTTTGCAACATTATAAGTGAGACAAGCTAATGGGAGAAAAATCTAAAATTAATACTTATGAGCTTGAAAGAACACCAACTATTCTACGTTTAATATCATGACTTATAATTAATACTATCATTTCTTGTTCTTCGCAATTTAAAATCTCTAAGAAAGAGACTCGTGAATGCTTAGCCTAGCGAATAAAGATCGGCACTTTAATAAGTCACATAGACTGGCAACAATCTTTATTCTAATAAATCGATCTTCGCATTTTTAAAATCAATTATGGGAACTTGCAAAGTCTTTATTTTTTCAAGCTAGACTCGCGTTTTATAGCTCCTTGTATAAAAGATTAGCAAAGTACAATTTATTTAAAGTTAAAGAGAAAGCTAAGATTTAAAATCGGTCGGGTCAAAATTTATTTCTCGTTCTCACCTTTTATTTGTGTCAAAACACTTATTTCATCACTTTATTTCAACATTTTTAACCTTTTTATGCACAAAAATTTAAATTTTTTGCTATTTTTCAAATAAATCACATATTTTTGGTGGAAAATAAGTAACGTGAGAACAACGAATGCAGGTATAATCAAATCAATAGATTCCCCCATACTAAAACTACACATTATCCTCAATGTGAGACTGTCACCCCCATACTAATTTCAAGGAATAATTAAAGTATTAAGGGTTCTCTACGCAAGTCTAAAGCCATTTATTAAGTATGCTAAAGATAAACGATAATCGATAAGATTAGGATATTAGATTCCCTAAATGAAGCTGAGGATATGAAGCTCGAATGTATGAATGGACAAAACCATAAGCACGAGAGTCTTTAAAATCCAGGACATCCTAGAAAAAACAACATAAACCAACAAAACACAAAACACGAGAAAGAAAGAGGCGAGCCCCCTCACATTAATTGTTAGAAAATAGATAAGAAGATAGAAATGCTTGTTTTTGTTAACCGAGTCACGAGCTTGACTCGACCCCCAATTAAGTTATCCATGGGTAAGCAAATGGAAAAGAAAATCTCAATCGGGCTTTTATTAATGTTTGTATAAACATTAAAGTATATGAAAGTTCCATTTCGATGAGATGCAACCGACTCTAGGTGGAGATACCAGGGTCAAAATAGTGTCTTCACTCTCGGTGGAGAGAAGTAAAGAAGAATCCTCGGGGTAGGTGAAATATGGTAGAAAAGTTCGAATGACAAATGTGAAAGAATCGTCATCTTCAACATTTTAGGATAAAACAATCTCACCTCCCCTTGGGTCAAAACATTCGTCTTCGTTAAGCACATCAATATTGTTAAGCATGGGCGCATCGGGCTTAAAATTTAAGCAAATCTTAACATCTGGTGGTTTTGGAGGAGGACGAGGAAATGATGGATCAAAATGAAATGATTCAAACTCGGAAAGCTCCAAAAGAGGGTCATTTAAATGATCAGAAATAACAATGCTAGTCAACCCTCTCTGATAGGGCTCAATCTAAAAAAGAAGCGAATCATACTCGGGAAGAGAGTTATTAGCACGAGTAGTGGTACTGCCACTTCTCGTCTCTTCCGTATTATCGCTAGAAGTCTCAAATTTGGGTAAAGAATTACCTGAATGAGAAAAAGGAGTATCAGACTCCTCAAAGAACGAATCACTATCCGTGACGGGAATAGGAATTAAAGAGGGAGACTTAAGCACACGATTAGGAGTAGGGTTGTCATTCCAAGATTCGATATTAGTAATAAGACGACTAACGTTCAATAATTTCTTTAGAAGAATAACGTCTTAGATTTAAAGAATGTCTTCTAAATCAATCTCTTCCTTTTCTTGGTCAACATCATTCACCTCTTCTAAGCTGACAAGCTCTGAATCGAGAGGTGAAGCTTTAATGTACTTGATGTCATCAAAATCATCGTCATCACTTGAAGTATAATCATCATTAGAATCGAAGAAAATCTAAACATGATCTTTTAAAGCATCAAGAGTAGAAGGATCATCACAAATGGGCACATCACACATATTGTTAGAAATACCTTCGAACTTACTTGGGATTGGGACAAGGATCTTAACACTAGACTTTATTATTTAGTCTGATTCCGTTTCCAAAATAGTGCTAAGATGCTCGTCCCCCATACTTAGCGAGTTATCGGGCTCTTCGATAGGTAAGTCGGGTGTGATTGCATTAGATGAATTCTCTAAATACTCCTTGTATTAAATAGTATATTCTTCATCGTCATTGTTATAAAAGGTAGGACGATTCCAGCTTGGACAATTAATATATTCTGATAGTTCTTCACTAATATTTCACACATCTTTAAGGAGTTTACTCATCAATTCTTGAATATCCTCTTGTTGATATTGCTTGTCCGTCAAAGCATACTTAATTTCGCCAAATCTCTCCCAAGCTATCAATAAAACCTTTGGCATTACTTCAAAAGATATACGACTAAACTTCCTTAAGAAGGTGTAAATGTCTTTCATAAACACTTCCACATCGTTAATCATAGAAAAATTCCCACTTTAAGCTACCTGCTCCTCCTACTTAGGTTGAATTTCCTTAAGAATTTGTAAATCATTCATAAGTTTAAGAAGTAATTCTTGCAAAACTTCAGGTTGATTCTTCTCTTCTTCTATAGCTCGCTTAATATTAAGAAATTTCTCCTCGACTAGCAATAAAGCCATGTACTTTTCATTAGGAGGTATATGATCATACTCCTTTAAAAAGGCATGTATAGCTTCCATTAAGTCGTCTCGAGCTTGCAAAATTTCTTTACTCGTCTCTTGAGGAAATTGATGAATGTCGGTAAACTGCGGGGGTTGGAATTGGTTAAAAAGAATTAGAATTATAGCAATCTTGGTTCATCGGTTGACACTGAAAAGTCGCATGAGGGCCCCCGCAGTTTTCACAAATAAGATTTTGTTGTGAAAAATTCGGTGAAGTTAGTGGAAAATTATTATCGAAGTTTTGATCGAAAAATGGGTTCGGATTATAAACAAACGGAACTTGAAGTTAACAATCGTAACCAAAATGAGCATTGTTTCCATATAACTCACAGATATTCGTCTCGTACCAAGGTTGTAGAGGGTAGTCGGAAAAATTGAGAGAATTTGGATTTGTATCATAATTACAATGATAACAATTTCCACCATAACGCATATTTCCATAACTTTCGCAATTACATTGTTGATAAATCGAACCGTCTAAAGACCTCCACACTCGTAGCAACTAGTTTGGTAAAATGAAGTCATGTCGAAGAATTAAACGATTTAGAGGATAAGAAGAAAGAATTAAACGAATAAGAGGATAAAGAAGAATATTTTTAGCTTTTTCAAATAATACATAAGGAAATAAAATAAAATAAAAAATAAGAAAGAAAAATATGTTTGTATTTTTATATTTATAAAAGAAAATATTCACAAATGGAAAATAATAACTCCACTAGGAAGGTTCTTCAAAACACTAATCTTCGAACAAAACACGATAATCGTACACACTTCCCCGGCAGCGGCGCCAAAAACTGATCGCTCTCCAAACACACTATATATAATGTATAAGTATATAAGGAAAGTAACAATTATAGTATAGATAGTATTTTCCGTCGGGTTCTAGAAACAAACTTTTAACCAAAGTTGTCCCAAAAACCTCCCGGGTCGTTTTTCCTCGGCGAAGCGTGAATTGAAAATCAGTTAAGTCGATGATCGCGTGTTTTGAATGGGTAAAAAGAATTTTGATTTGGATTTCTAAATCCTACTAAATATAAATGACAAGTAAATAAAAGCACAAAAGTAAGCAAGTAATGACATGTAAGCATTAAATGTAAACAGGAATTAAAAACGAGACAATTAAAACCTAAATTAAAGAAAATTAAACCTAAAATTATTTTATCTACTTTTCCTAATCCTAATCAACTAGTTAAAATAAAATTCAAAGGGAATTCTAAAACGAACGTGATTAAAGCTAAAAACGAAGAAAACAAGAACGGGAACGAAATCTCGTTCTTTAAAAAAGTGAAACTACAAAATAATAACCCTACGAAAGTAATTATAAAACCTAAGCCTAAATTATGATAAAAGAAAATTTTATAAAAAAGAAAATGATTTTTTTGATTATCTTTCTATTTATTATGACTTTTTAAAGATTTTAAGAAAATTAAATGATTAAAAATATAAAACTTATCTTAAAAATTCTAAGAAAATTACAAAAATTGTAAAAGGGTAAAACTGTTTTAAGAAAATTATGACCTAAAAATAAGCTAACCGAATAACCACCTAAAAAGGTACTATAAGCTACGGCTTAATTTATAAAAAGGAAATTTAAAATGTGTATTTAAGAAAAGGCTTGGGCTATCCTAACATAGCCCTGGTCTGGTGTGATGGTTTGTGCGTGTGGGAGTTGGGACGTTTGTAAAGCAAGGGGTCATAGGTTCGAATCCATGGCCTCTTGTTTTTATATATATTTTTTATTTTTGAAAAACTTAAAAAGCAAAGTTGTAGAAAAGCTGAAAATAAACAACTTTAATAAAAGCAATTAGTTTTGAAAAACACTAAATAAGCTATAAAACAGCTTAAAACTTGACATCGTACACTTAACTATATTTTTGGTATTTTACAAAACTTAATAAGCTCAAAACTAAAATAAGCTAAATCTAAGACTTAATAAGCTATTATTATACTAAGATTATCCTAATAAACTAGTCTAGAACAAATTAAAGCTAAAACTATAAACCAATAGCTGACAAAAACTGATAAGCATATAAAGGAAAGTAAAGTTCAAAATAGACAAACAAGACACTTTGAGCTTAATTTAAACTGAGCTAAAAGAACCTTATGGAAATAAGCTCTATTCTTACTTAAAGCTTAACCTCTAATCTATTAAAAACAGCTTTTAAAAACTAATTTGAAAAGCAAATGATCAATGAAAACAAAACTTAATGAAAACGGCTTATTGGCTCAGGAGGAGCTGAGTTTACTCTTTAGTTTGAAAAATCAAAACACTAATTTAAAAGCTAAAATCAAATGAATAATTAAGCTACTTAACGAAAAATAAGTTCAAACAGATTAAGAGTGACCTAAAACCTATTTGTAAACTAAATTTTAAGTCCTAATTACTACTTTAACCATTTGAGAATTTATCTTGAAAAAGGCTATTTGGTTGTTTATCTATGCTGATGCAGTTTGCACAAAATGACCAAATGTTAAAATCAAAAGTGCAGAACTATAATTTTGACTTCTACACTAAATAAACACCAATTTAAGAGTTATGAAAGCAATTTGAACAACTAGAAACTACATTAAGCTAGATTACCCTAATAAGCAAAACTGTAAACCACATATCTTAAACCACTACTTAAAAACATATTTAACCAACAAGGACTTTAAAACTTGACATTATAAACTCTAGAATAAAGTTAAAAATTAATCCAAGGGACAAAATAGCCTTTGACAGTATTAACCTAAGTTAATACTGCCTTATGCCAAACACCCCTTTAAACTGCATAACTTTATTTTAAGCTTATAACTTTGAAAATTAAGGCTTGAATCTCAACTACCAGATATAAATAAGCTTTTAACTAACCTAATGAACATATTAAGATAACTGAATAAGCAGAAATAACAAGCTAATAGATAATGCTAATTTTTATATATTTTTTACAGTTTTAAAGCAAATAATATGCAAACTAAGATTTATACTAAAATCTAAATTAGAAAAGCATCAAACAACAAATAAAAGCATAATTAAGCAAATCTAAACTATAATAAGCAAGTAATAAGCAATAATAAGCAACTGCTAACAGATTACTTAGAATTTAAAATGAAAACTTACAAAAGGTCCTTAGAGATTGATGAAGACCTAATCACTAACCTAACACCCCTAGGTCCATTTCTGAAAACTTATTAAACCCAACCAAAGCTTAAGCAAGCTTATTCCATAATCCAATAACAAAAACTAATCTAAAAGCTTCAAATCTAAATGAGAACACTAAACTTCCAATCCAAAAGCTCATACAAACTTAAGCAAACTTAATGAAATAGTAGAGAACAACTATAAATGATTGAAACAGTAACTTTGAGAAGATTGAATAGAATAGTACAAAGGAAATGGACAATATTTTTGGATTTTTTATTGTTTGAAAAAGAAGAGTACAATACTTGAAATGAAATTACAAGGTAAATAAAAGTGCTGGAAAGTAAATTACATTAAAGAGGTAAACCAATTTTAAAAGCATAAATTGGAGACCAATTCTATTCTAACTATCTATCCCTATTTATAGTAGAAGTGAGGAGCGTCTTGGCTTAGGGTTGTGTTTCTTTTATGAGTGAGAGTTGGAGTGAGTCCCAAAATTAAATCTTAGCTGTCCAATTAAGCATCCAATCATTAGCAGATGATCTAGACCCTTGATTTGCCATGTGTATGTGCGGATCGCCAATGTGGCATTCTAGAAGGGGTGCATACACATTCTTTGTTTGAAAGGGTGAGGTAAGGTTTGATTGTGATGTGTAACAGATTGGTTGAGTTAATTTTTCCATGGATAAGCCTTTGGTTTACTTTTGGGATGGTGAATGAACAGTAATTGGCTTGGCGCCAATTTTTGTTTTAACTGAGGGTTATATGGGTTTTGACTTTGGGCCATGGTTAAGGGTTTTGGGCTTGGTTAAGAATATGGGATAGGATAAATGGATAAGGGTAGAGGGTTTATTATTTTGGGCTTGTTAAGTGACTAACGACGGTTAGTCTTCTAATAAAAAGGACTAACGGCGTTATATGTCTAAGGACACATTGTGAAATTGATTTAACATTTAAGGGTAATTTGGGTATTTCAAGGGTTTTATCCTTTTGTGGGTTGACCATGGTTTGAACTTTGTTGACTTTGGATACCCTTTGTCTAACAAACTCCTGGCTCTTTTGCACTCTTTCCTTTTTGTGTCTGTTTTTGTTCGTTTTTGCCCGTTTTTACTGATGTTTTGTCCTTTTTCTTATATCCATTACCTGCACATACACCAATACAAAAACAAGCATATATTTGTAATTTTTATTATATTTTTGGTCTTTTGGGGTCATTTTTCATGATAAAAGGTGTGTGTAAAATAGCACATACCAAAGGATTCTAAAGATCGTGTGTATGGTATTAACTCGTCAACTTATTAGATGTTGTGGCGTTATCGAAATAGTGTTACATTTAACTCTCATCCTATGAGGAAATGTGATATTTTCGATAATATTTGTCTCTTTTCTTTTTCTTCGCTTAAGTGTAGAGATCGTACTGTTCATTGTTGGAATTCTTGGTTAAATTATCCTTTGTAATCACTTCTCTAGCCAATTGCTAGAGTGTTGTTTTTATTATATAAATAATTGTTCAAAAAAAATCTGATCTGGTGGTGGGACATGGATTGTATTATGGTATTTAAAGAAAAATATTTTAATGTTAGAGAAGTATGTGTGTCTGCGAAGATAGATAAGGATTTCATAATAATGTGTGTTTGGACAAGATATGCCGAAAAGACAAAAAATCCCTAATAGCTAACGAGAAAACTAATGAGTGTAACGAATCGAATTTAGACTCACAACGAAGCAAAATTGAGAAGATAGGTACTAAACATGTTATTTTAAAACTCTATGAAATGGGAGAATCGATAAGTGTTTGGTGACCAACAATGTAATTTACTCTTAAACGATATAATACCCCATTGTAAACTTTCTTAATACTTTGCCATAAAATGCGAGGAAAAAGAAAACAAAAAAAGTTATTTATTTTTCTATTGTTGGCTACCATCAACACGAGACTATTTTTTCTCCATTCCTTTTTATCAATATTCCCTTCCTTTCCCTTCTTCGCCCCTCCTCAATCATCTTTCTTACGCACATATCTTTATCTTTTTGGGATACATGATGAGTTGTACTATAAAACTAGCCTATTCATCGACTTGATGCATTACTATTTGTGTGTATGCAATGCGAGTAAAGGTGCACTTGAGCGATTGTGAAGTGTTTTTTTAGTTAAATCATTGATCAATTTTACTTGACTGTTACTTGATTATTTGATGAACTAGGGGATGATAGGTGCGAATCTTAATTGTTCTGCCAAAGGTAGAGGTTCGGGACAGACCCCTCTTGGTTAGGACCATTAGTTAAGAACATGACCGATGATTGAATTTGAAAGCCCTGGGTGATAATTAAAAGGAGGCCTCATAAAAAAACTTAAGGATGTGTATAAAAGTATTCATTAATAACAGTCTGTTATAATGAGGCCCCTAAAGGACGTTTTAATTATTATGGCACGATGATTTGTATTTAACTAATGAGATTTACAAAAAAAAGGCATTCAAATATATAGCATAAATACATAAACATACCTATAAATGTTACTATACTAGAAAGATTGTGATACCCCTTAACTTTAGTGGCCCTGTGCAACCGCTCCAGTTACACAGGGTAATCGCCGACTCTGGTTAAGAATTGCATTATGTGTGATAACATCAAATATTTAATACTTTTTAGTGTCAAATTAACCCCTATATTACTCATAAATGTTTCACTAATACTTGAAAACAAGACATTTTCTATCATTTTGTAGTTTTCAGGTCAAATATGGAAAAGTAACAAGAAACAAGGGAAAAAGGGCTTAAAGTGTAAATATTCGAAGAGTGTTACGGCGCAACACCAAATATGATTACGGCGTAACACATATTAAGCAAGTACGAAGATCAAGGACCATGTTACGGCGTAACACTATATCTAGTTACGTCGTAACCATGAAGATCCCTAAATATGGAATGAAGAACACGTACATAAGGAATGATATTGAAGGTTATGGCGTAACACCATATCTTGTTACGCCGTAACAACTACTTAAATATGGAATGCCATTTAATATGGTTACGGCGTAACACCTTTGATGGTTACACCATAACAGGTTCGACACCTATAAATAGAGGCCTCATTCAAGCTATTCTGACATCACTTCCTCCACAGCCAATTAGAGAGGCGACCAAGGCATCCCATCCTCGAAGAATTCCACCTGGAGTCCAAGAGAGATCACACTTTACTTACTTTTTGTATTTAATCATTTAAATACGAATACTGTAAGAATTATGAGTTTTCAATCTATGATTTATTTTATTTCTTGCTGTGTTACCGTTATCATGTGCGGCTAAGCACTTAAATTGCTAGCATAGTTATGACTTGTTATGATTATTTCCTGTTAGATTATGGTTTCACTAGATATTCTTTAACTATCGTGTAACCCTTAGTTTTGGTAGTACGGGTAGTTTGGACCTAGCTTGCCCCAAAATTAGATTATCTAGTCAATATGGGATCCAATGGGTACTACGAGGATCACTAACTCATTGCCTAGTGTAGGAACTAATCGGTCATCGCACTTATCGCCCGAATACTTAAAAAGCACAGAAACTCTTTCAAATGGGGTTAAGAACCTGCATAGGTTATTAGATTAGTTTTGGGAATAATTGGGATTAATTACTGCAACCTGGATAACCTACCTCCCAGAAGATTTGGGACTGATTCGAAATTGCAGGAAGTATAGGATAGACTAAATATGCACATTCAGGTCTATCGACTTTAGAAACCACAAATGAAACTATAGTTTGACATTATACAGGAAAGCGTCTTTATAGCAATAGTAATGAAGTAACTAGGCTAGCATGTTTTCTCTCTTGATATCTCATATCCTTTACTTTTTAGTAATTTATTTTATTATTATTTTAGATTTATTTCAAATCAATTCAAAAACCATTTTCTAAAACGTGATACTTCAAATTAAAACTAATTACATCTTAGCTCTTGGGACGACATTAGATTTACCATTCTGTACTACTCACAATCGGGTTCTCTTCCCCTTAGTACGTTGTTAGGTAGATCGAATTTTATAAATTTAAAACTTGATAAATGAATATTTTAAAAGAAAATACACATCAATGTGATGCTAAGGGAGTGGGTTACTTACATGTGGCAGGGAAAGTGGTTGGTAACATCAAGTCGTCCAACATACTCCTACGACAATACTCCAACAAAGATGCATCCGTGTCTTGCTTTCGTCTCAACACACTCTTTGGAGGGTTAACCTCCCCAAACACTTGTCCCACTGGTTACCATGACCCAAAAGTCCTTGAGACCCGAAAAGTCATATTTAAATCCGACATGTACAACTTTGGGGTCCTACTGCTAGAACTCTTAACATGGAAAGCTCCAAACCAAGCCTCGTTAGGTGAAAAAAGGATCGACTTACCAAGATGGGTCCAATTCAATGACAATCTTTGTTATTCATGTAGTTATTGGTGACATTTTCTATTACTTTGATTTGGTTCAATCATAAAAATATAAAGAAAGGTTAGTAAACTGTTTTATGCAAGCCATTATTTATTATTAAGATTTTGTGTATTTGATACAGTTCCATGTAAAACAGTTATAGTTCAAAGCAATTTTTCGTTATTTTTTATTTGTTGATTTTGTGTCTTTAATATGTCATGATGAAATTAATATGTATCATTGAAGAACAAACTAATTTTCAACAAAGAAGATAACCGTAAAAAGACACTTTTGTCATTTATCACGTGAAATTAATTTTGTCAACCAAACGTGCTTTGGAGTTATAAATTCCACCATTTGAAACACTTCACCATTTTAAATGCGTTAGATTTCTGAATCCATGTATTTCAAAATTTTAAACCAGACGCCCCCTATATCTCTTTTATAATATGAATTTATGTGTTTTTCATCTAGTGGTCCAAATAGAACAACCACCACCCACCCATTACCAAAGAAGTGCACCTGAGCACTCGTAGGCTCTAGGAGCATAGTCTTTTTTGTTTCATTATTGATTGGGATATGATGTTGAAATGTTTTGTTGGCGTTAGGTTTTTGATGTTTTGATGAAACAGTTAAATTAGTTTCAAGACATGATATAAAAATGTATTTAAACTTTTGAAGGATTTTTTTATAGTAATTATTAAATGACTAAACAATCAAAAACTGTATAAATGGTTTTTTTTTATTCGCAAAAG
>BQNB010156398.1:0-15272 GCA_026074375.1 Tanacetum coccineum | reverse complement strand
CCCTCCTCCTCTTTTCGGCGCCCCCATCTTTTCCGGCAAGATTTCCGGCCACCCCAACTCCGGCCAACAGCCGACACACCACCTTCTCCCTCTCCACACCACCTCGCCATACATCATCCTCACTCCACCATCATCACCTTGTCACCAGCATCACCACCATCCTCGCCGTCACGGCTGTGCAAACAGCACAATGGGCGCGTTGGTTTCGCTTATAGCACAGCAAAGGGTGCGTTGGTGTTTATATCAGCAAAGGGCACGTTTGGCCTTATGGAAATACACAAGAGTGCGTTTGGATATAAGGTCTAGCAGCAAGGGTGTGTTTGGATGTTATAAACAAGAAAAGGGTGCATCGGGTTTGCTTATTCACCGACGGGGTGCGTTTGGTGGATAAAACGCAGCAAGGGCGCGTTGGTTTGTGATTTACGCGGCACAGTGTGCGTTTGATTTAGTTATAAGCACATTAGGGTGCGTTTGGCATGGCTGCGAACAGCCATAGGGTGCGTTTGGCCGCATAGGGTGCGTTCGGGTTGGTTGTTAAAACGCATCAGGTGCGTTTGGGATCCGGGTCAGCAGCAGAGAGGCTGCGTTTGGTCGTTATGTGGCACCAAGGGGTGCGTTTGGTTGGGGCAGAAATCACCAAGGGGCGTTTGGGTCTGGGTTTTAGGCAAAAGGGGATTGTATGGTTTGGCTGAATTGCCAAACGGGTGCGTTTGGTTTAGCTCAAGATCAACGAGGGGAACAACGAGGGTTCGTTTGGAATATATAATCTTAACTAATAAAAACATACCAAGAATTGATATAAATATTATAATCGGACCGGTGGTTAATTGGTTAAATAAATGTGACAAATTATTATTTTTCGGATACATTATATTAGACTGCGGACGAATATAAAATACTATGATTCGTACGAAGTTACAATATGGAAATAATGTTTATTAAACGATAATTAATAAACACCCTTGAAATGTTAAAATGATTTCTATTAAATTAAATTGGGAAAGTGGATTTGCAACAAAGTCGTTCGACTTGGGATCGTTTTATAAACGGAAAGGTCATGGCGAAATTTATATAGATTTCTATATTTAGTAATGTTTTACTAGAACTGCTATTGTTTTAGAAACCGATAAAAGGGGACTCCAAGATTATATTTTTAAAGATACATTAACTTGTATTATAAAATAACCCGACCAATGAACGAAAACTATACTTTTACAATGAGACGAACTGTTCTAGACGCAACCCATCGAAGAAACGAAATATATTTTACAAAATATTATTTATATTTTATAATGATTATAAACTGTTACAAACATCGGTTGTATAATTAATAACGTTAAGACATGTGTCTACTTTTATTCCAAGTCTTTTTATTAATGAAATTCCACTTTTATACGAGAACTATTATTATGTAAATTGGTGATTTAACGTAACCGCGTGATCGAAGTTTTGTTTCAATTATTTTCTCGCAATTCTTATATAATACTTGCAAAGTATTATATACCGCGATTATTTATTTAATTGGTTTCTTTTGTTATATAATTCACAGTATGAATTATATACTTGGTTATTTTTCATATGTAATATATATACGGAATATATTACACACTTTGGGTTTACTTTCGATTTACTTTATTTAACCAACCACCAAACTATTACAACTTGAAATCTAAATCTTTTATCAACATGTCGCGTTGATGTAACCATTCATCGGGAAACCCAAACACATTATCCTAGGCTAGTGGGACTTAGCCGTTAAGATTAGTTGCAACTTCTTGTTCGAGCTGCTTCGTCTTCCGTTCGTGTTGTGCATATTAGATGCCTATCTGTCAATCGTTCTACATCATCGAGGTGAGTTTATAGCCCCACGTTTTACTTGTTTACATATATTTTTGGGGTGAGAACATGCTTGTTTACAAATGCATTTACGTGGTTGATTACAAATTGGGTTAACTATATCATTTACATAAGTCGCTATGGAATATATTACTTGACTTAATTTTGGTCACAAATTTTGTACTTTACTTTTGAATATGATTTACGGATTAAAGCTTAAGCGGATTGAACTGATTAATATGCGGTCTTGCCCGGGTGTTCTTGGAGGGGACACTAGTAACGGGAGTACCTATTTTTAAATAAGGCCCGAGTGTTCTTGGAGGGGACATCTGTGATGGGTATATATATAAGTCTACGTCACAGCTTCATGAACTGTAAATCATTTGGTGGAGTGAGAGCGAATGTTATGAATTAGATGTATTAGGGTGTGATCCACGTTGGTGTGATTAAGCTATCTCTGGGCAAACGAACGTTATAATATGTTGTCTAGGCGAATGTTATAAAATAGGATCTATTCGGGATTGACAATCCGTTCGGGTGATTAGCTATCACTGGCCAAACGAACGTTATAACATGTCGGATTACGGTTGGTTGGGCACTACATGGCCCACAACTTTCTTAAATATGAACCTCTTTTGTTATATTAGTGCATCGGTTTACATGAGCTTAGAAGTAATCGTAAACATTGTTTTATATAACATGGATATTCATGTGCCTTGAGTATAGTGGCAAAACATACTTGAAACCTTTTATGTGACATTAATATTGGTCATGCCATTCTTAATAAATCTTTGGATTAGATTGGTACTTTTGGTGACATTAAATAGGACATGCATTCTTTCATAAATCTTTGGGATAGATTAGGTACTTTTGCGTGACATTAAATTGGTCATGCATTCTTATTAAGCTTTAGGATAGATTGGTACTTTTGGTGACATTTAATTGGTCATGCATTCTTTATAAATCTTTAGCTATAAGTTGGGTACCTTTGTGACATATAAATGTGTAGTGCATTATTTATAATATTTGGGACTTTTTAAATTGGTTAACTGTGATGTACAGTGGACAAATACTTCTTGAAACTATACAATTCAATTTTCTAAACTAATCCTTATGAAATCCCCAACTTTATGTTCGACCTTTTTTAAGCATGTTTTTTATACGGTGTATATTGATACTTGGCTTACTGACGTGATTTGGAGTCATTTTACATTCAAGCTTTCATTGTGGTGCATTTATGGGACATCTATTATATCAATTTCAAGAAAATCAACGAGAATACTTTCAAACGACAAATTTAGGGGTGTTCTTTGTATCTACGATGGGTATTATGAAGTATCGCCCCCGGCATTCATTTCTGCACTGCGAACCCGTTTTTGGGGGGTGTTACATTTTCCTTTAATTTACTCACCACACGCATCGGGCACACAAATCCTATGAAAAAGTAAAAAATTATAGTTTCTCGTGGTTTAGTGTCTTCAGCCTTTGGGTTTATGAGATATTTCTTGCTTTTTACTAATGAATGGGCTGAACAATATGGCTTTCTGATATTTTAAGTTTGGAATGCCTGTTTAAGGACCCGTAGTTAGCTAGCTTAATAAGAGTACCGAAGTTGAGATGTGATAACCGATGGTGCCAGAAGTCTTTGACTCTTTGGATAGAAGACAGATTGGAGATGTTTAAACATGTCATCAAGAGAAATTGTGTACAAATTTGTGTCTCGAGATCCTGAAAGTAGATCAACACATTCTAAATTACGAATAAAGCAAGTGTTTTTCCGAAATGAGGACTTGAGATCCCCGCATTGCAAAATTAACCATAGCGAATCAAGTTATGTCCAAGACCCTCGTCGTTAGTATACTCTTGAGATGGTAACATTTCCCAACTGATAGTCAACATACCCCATAATCATTGCAATCTGGTCGTTCTCGAATCTAACTCTACCTAAAAATTTACTAACAAAGTTCATGAGCTGACAACGGTTCCCTGTCACATGTTTTGAGCATTCAGAGTCCAGATACCAGAGAACAATCTGGACAACCTATCATGACAGAGGAGAAGATGATGGAAATATCTGTTAGCATTGGATCCCAAGAAGTATTATTGGGGGGTTTTTTATCCGTGTGGTTAGCATTCTTAGATTCTACAATCTTGGACCTTTTTACTAGAAACTACACATTTTTAGGTTTACATACTAAAGATTTTAAGCATCTGGTTTTTGGGTTTCAACAGGAGTGGCAAGTGGCTTTTCTTAGGCTTGGCACTATGTTAGATGAAGTGATCCTAGTTAAGGGCCATGGATGTTACCAATATTAGTGAATGTTCTGCCTGTTGGTTTCCACTTACGTCCTACTTTAGTGAATACATGACCCGTAGGTTTCCAAATATTTTGTTTTTTATGTTTCCTAGCAGATTTAGCACGGCTATTCACATTTTTCACAAAATCAATAAGAAACATATCATGGATAATAATAAATATATTTATTTCAAGTAGCACAAATAAGTCAGAATTCGCATTAACAGTGATGCTTAACATCAAATTCATGAATAGGCGTATTGCGAACCAAAACGATTCTTTTCAATAAACTATTATAGGTTGGGCTTCTACTTTATCTCTTTTGTTCCTACTTTGAGGTATGCGTGATCTTTCATTATTGTTATTGAATCGTAGGCTTTGATCTGCAATTACTAGTAGAACACTTCAATTCTGTAAAAGACAACACAGGTGTGTTAGAATTTGAAGTTTTAGATGACGCTACCCATTTAATGTTGCTTGAGGATGTGAGAAGTTCAGTAAACCTAACTTTCTTGACATTTTTTTTAGGAGTGACATTAACCTTTTTCGCACTAAGTTTAATCACATTAAGGCATGTATCTCGAACATATACAAGTAACTCCTGAATTTGTTGGGCATGCTTACAGGAAAAGTATAAGTCTTTATCTAAAGGTTGTTTTGTTGCTTGTTCGACTATTTCCCGAAGAATATCAGCTTGTTCTTGAGTGTACTTAAGTTAGTCTATGTGAGCTTCCCTATTTTGCAATAACCTAGGAGCCAAAGGTTCTAAGTCTAGCTTGAACATGCCTGGAACAATAGTGTTGGCAGATGGTATTTGTGCAGCAATATCAACATTTTCTTTTCCTTTTAATTTTTGTAAATCATTTTTCAATGATGTTATTACAAAAACCTTATCTTGAATTTGAGCTTTTAAATCCTCTTTTTCAGCAGGTTTAAGTTCATTTTATCAATTAAAGAGTCACACTGTTCTTTAGTACGAACACGTGTCTTTTTGATTTGTGGTCATATTTGATCTTTTTTAAAAACCTGTTTCACATGATTAATTTTTTACAAAGACGCTCGTTTTCCAAAAGAAATTTTGTCACACTATTCTCCAGTTCCACATTTTTTGGTTTATATTCTCATAATATCATATTGGACATTCTCTTCTGGGACTATTCTCTAAGTATTTTATTATATTCCTTTCAACGTACAAATGGTAGTGTTTGTCTTGTAAGCTGATGAGCTTTAAATCATTATTTTCAAAATATTCTAGAATTTCAAGAGCATTTTGATTATCACAAGATTCATCTTTTTGAAAAATTTCTTGAAAAAGTTATAATGATAATTCAAGAAAAATACAATGTTTTTCAAGTTGTGAGTAACTTTTCAAAAGATCATTATGCGTATTTTGTGTTTTTAAAAGCTCAGCATCAAGATTAAAACACTTATCACAAGATTCATTTCTTTTTCTTTCCATATTCACAGATTTTACCATTCAATGTCATTATGTATTAATCAAGTCAGATGAAAATCTTGAGACATGATTTGTTGTAAGAGTTGATCATTTTCCAAAAGTAGTTATTTCTTAGCAATTTCCAAGCATTGTTTGTCCACTGAAGATTGTTGAACAACAACTTCCATTTGGTCAAAAACTGTTTGTACTTCTATTATTTCATTTAGAAGATCTTTGATCAATCACTTTGAGATGTCTTTTAAAGATTTTTGAATTGAATAATTTCGTGTTAAAACAGCTTTAGTATGTTCAAAACCCCCATTCAAACTTATGTAACAAAATGAGATCAGGTGTTAGTCCTTATCTTCAACCACGTTGTCAAACTTGGCAAGGTGGAATTTAAGCTTTTTAAGGCTTTCATTCACCAAGCTTACCTTAGGGAAGTCCATTAGGAGCTCCATTTAGTCGGTGATGCATCAGAAGATTCAGTAGAAGGGTTTGACATATGATACCAGAAAGCTTGTTCAGCCGACAATTCTTGTTGTGGAACAAAACATTTCCTAAAATCCTCAGATAGTTGATTTAATTTTACATAATTAATAGGTTTATGAGAAATTTTTTGTTTAATAGCCTCTGGATCCTTTTCTTTTTTAGACATTTTTGATTAACTTTCTTCTTCAATAACATCAATGTCGATTCTTCATCTATCATACAGGACATAGCAACATGTTTATCAGAAATAACAATATCATCATACAAGGTTGGTTTTATCCACTGAGCTTTCTTGAGATAAAACAGATTTTGATAACCTAGAGCTTGTTTGTGAGCATTATCATAAAAAACTTGTGGTTTTGTTAACATGTGCACTGTTTGAGCAGTTGTCCCACTTTACAATAAGAATTATTATCATGTTACGTATCTTCTTTTTCCAATCAATTTCATTTTTCAATATATTTATTTTCTTTTTTCTTTAGAATTTTTTTTGAAAACAGTGAATGTTTGCAATTAAAGATCCTTTTCTTTGATCTTGTTTAGAAAGATTAGTGACCATAGTGAGTCAACTTGTTCTTTTGTGCAATCTTCTATTAATCATATATCCATTTGAGGAATCAATTACTTTTTTTTCACGATACTTAATCAAATATTAACGACGGTTGTTCAATAGTATTGAATGTTCTTTATTCTCTCAGTCAGTGGTTACTGATTAATTATTCTGTTGTTTATTAGCCTTTTCCTATTATTTACATGATTTAATCATTTGTTCCGAATTGTTCATCACAAATAAGATCATTGAATCTTGTTGTGCCTGCAAAATTAGTATCTTAAACATTTGCCTGTTGTGTTTCTTTCAAATATTGAGAGTACGGAATGATATCACTATTACTTGTTATCTCAGTATCTGTAACATCCACAATTGGTGTTTGTTCAAAATCCTGCATCTGATTGCCACACTTTGATTTTCCATATCTTTAAGATAGTTTCAGAATGGTTAGGTACCTCTTAGATACGTCAGAACCATAGTTGGAAATATTGGCCATGAGAATCGCTTTTGCATTCGAGACATCATCACAGTCAGAATCATAAGTATCAAGATCCTCAGTCTGGAAAGCAGCATTGTTTGGAATGATTGTCTGAACCGTTTGATCGTCTGGAATCCCTGGTATCATTACCTGAGAAATGTGAGTTGCTCTTCATCCAAAATATATCCAGCTTCCTGAGCTTCAGCCAACATTGCTTTATCCTTATGCCATGCTGCATTCCTTGATCGGTTAGGCTGAGTGCATTACCTTAGCCTTTTTGTATTACTTAACAGTGTTTCTTTTATACAACCTTGCCTCTCCACTTGCATTATTTCCTTAAGAACTAGTAGCATTACTCTTTTAACCAGTACCAGAATAACTTTGCCCTTGTCTCCCCTGCACTTGTTGTACTGTGACCCTGCCATCTTGAATAGTGGCATGGTTTCTTATATTAGAGGAAGTTCTAAGTTGATTATTGGTTAAGGGGAACCTTGAGAAAGTTACAACTGTTAGAAAAGCCATTGCCTTGTTGAGACAAGCAATTGGATCATCTTCTGGAAAGAATACCAGAACAGTAAGGACCTGGTCCACAAAGAGGTGACCCAGTCATAGGTTGTGTAGAAACTTGAGGTGATTGATAAGCAATTTGTGAAACATATGAGGTTTGATGATTTATTTGAGACTTATATGGATATGATGGTGGAATGGATGAATGATTGAATTGAGGTTTTGATGGATAAGTAGATGAGTAATGTTGAGTGGGATGAATTGATCCATATTAAGATGGTGGAAACTGTTCTTGAAGGCTTGAAGGATTGTTGTATGAAGATTGATAAGTGTTTAAGTGAGGTGGTGTCATCTGATGATTAGCAACTAGTGCAAGTGGATCTTGATTACGTTTACGCATAAAACGGACTCCATTTGCATGGAGTTTGTGTTGTTCAAGATATGCATGAAGCTAATCAAAGATTCGGTAGTATGTGCATATCTTTTCTTGCTTGACATCAGTACGAACTTACTCATTCAGGTGGATGACTGTTTAAAAACTTAGTATTAACTTGAAATTGTTCCATTTTCATTTTGTAGATGTTTATGTCATTAATCAGCTGAGTGAATCTCAAGTAATACTTATGAAGTGTTTCCCTTGATATGAGTATAACTCGTATCAAATGCATTCTTATAGTTTTCTCTATATTCTTGACTTAGTCACACGATTGGTACCTTGCTTAGTAATTAATACTAATCTCCCATAAATCTTGGCAACTCTCTGATGATTTACCAGTGATTTGGATATCAGTTGGTTGACCTTGAAGAATGATATTAGTTGCTTTCATATCACAGTCAGCTTGAATTTTCTCAGCAGTAGATAATTTAGCATATTTCTTCGTTCTGATCACCCCATTCTCTTCAATAGTAGGCCATATGAGTGGACCATGTTCAACTGATTCAAGTAGCATTCTTTCGTGATCTTTTTTTTGCATGTAATAATTCATTTCTACTTTTCCAGTTCTACAGGTAACTTGTCCAAAATAGCGTGAAAATTGTCAGCACTGGAGAGTATCATGTACTCAGCAAGAGTATTTTGTTTGTCCAAGTGGAATAATTGAATCCATTTTAATGTGATAAGATAAAAGATGATCGTATAGTGATTGGAGGTTGTTGTGTTAAAGTGAGGTTTGATAATTGTAATGAGTCTTTGGTATACACTGGGGATTTTTACAATTATTGATTTAAAACTAAAAGAAATCGAGTTGCACGGGATTTTCAAATCAACAGAACAACCCGTTTATAATTCTCATAATGAAAAGTGTATTAGTTCTCAAGTAAAGCTTTAAATCACCAAGAAAATGATGTATAATCGCTAAGACTGATGTATAAATCGCCTTAAGGCAGAGGATGTATTAATAGCTCTTAGTAATGAGTAACGTTATAAATCGCCTGAGTAAGTAAACACATATAAATTCGCTATCGAACTAATATACGTATAAATCGACTGAGTAAAGAACAACGTAGAATCGCCTTTACAATATTCGTATAAAATCGCTGAGTAAAGAATACGTTATATATCGCTTGACAAAAAATTCGTTTAATTCGCTGCGATAAAAAACAAGTATAATATCGCCTAAGAAATTTTACGTATAAATCGCTTAGCAAAATACGTTAAAGTCAAAAAGTAAGATCGGACCTGAAAAGTCAAAGTTTAAAATAGTCATTTAAAATTCCGAAAATTGCCGGATGTTACAGATGTTTTTACCCGATTTTTCTTGTACTTCTTACCTATCTAAGACTATTAGAACCTTAAAAACCAAACATTAACGTTTTTGAGACGAAAAATTTGAAATCAAGATTCTTGGTACCAAAACCCTCTTTTTAACCAAAAAGACTCAAAAAGATGATATTTTTTTATGGTTTTTAAAAGATTTTCTTGTACTTCTAGTCTATACCAAGATAACTAAGAAAGAAAGTTAAAAGCTTTATGGTTTTTAAACCCTCAAAAAGTGAAAACGTTTTGAATGGATTCGAACAAAAAACACTAGTAAAACGAGTAGACAAAATGCACACAAAACCTACACAAACACCCCATGGCTCTTGATACCAATTGTAGAATATCTTAACACATGTATGATAGGATTCACTTTGGGTTTTTAGGGAGGGAAAGAGATGGTTGGATGAACACTTAGAGAGAGAAAGAAAAAGGATAATATTAGCTTAGTATAATGTGAGAAATGAACAACCAACACCCTCTCTATGTGTGAAGAGAGTTTATATATGTCATACCAAGGCCGACCATGGGTCCTTAGTGGGCTTGTCCATGAGCCATTGGCCCGGTTAGCTTACTAACATAACATTACTAAGTACTATGAGCTATGACTACCTATATTGGAAGTGACTGATACTTTTCTGTATTTCTAACATTATGAGTGATTAACGACCCATTAATCACCATATAATTAGCCTCCATAATAGTAGGGATTAGTGGTTACATGACCAATTAAACATGGTCATTAATGAAGTTATGACTGCCACTTGAATAGGTCAAAGCCGTTATGAGTTACTAAATTCATTCCAACTAAGTCATTCCCTTAGTGTCCTGAACACATATCAATTAGCTCACTAAAGTGCATACACGCTGAAGGTTTAAACAGTAAAGACTCACTAATGAGTTATCCTACTAAGGATAAGTCTTATGATGGATTACTCCCTGATGGTGTCCTTTAACTTACTACTTAGAGAGTATAAAGCTGAAGCCATCAGACTTATGAATACTATTTAATTCAGAGTTGCACTCACTGAAGAGTGAACTTACTGAACTTCATCAGTGACTTGAATTCTCTTTTACCATTATAGAGTCAGGGTGTTCAGTGACCTATGGGAGTACACTTCGTACCTCCAGTCCCATTATCTGATATAAACTGAACCCAACAATTGAACTAAATTTCCAACACACTATAGGCAAATAAATTAATAGAACTCCAATCAAACTTCTATATTGCTCTCCAAACTAACAAAACCACTAAACAACAACCGCCGCATCAAATCTAACCAACATCACCGTGCATATATTTAAACATAAACCTAGACCAGACGCATGCTCCAACCTAGTTTTTAACAAAGCTATGGTTGTAACGGACCCCAAAATTAAAGAGAACAATCAAAGGAGAAAGAAAGAAAACATAGAAATAAATGAGAGGTGTATGCATCTAAACACCATGAGCATCTGACACCAAATCCAAGATATAGACACATATATGCTAGAGAAGCTACGTATATGCCCCCGCCTAGTTTCTATCGAAGACGTTGGTGCATAGTTTGTAATGAACCGGGCCACAAATATATTACTAACAAAAGGAAAACCGGCCTAACTAATAGCCTACTAAATCAACCAACATTAAGTGCAAAATGACCACATTAATGGCCAAACGACGTAGTTCGCATGCCTAATGTATAATAGGTTAATTGATGTTATTTTTATTCTTTGTATGATTATGTATTAGTGATGTTTATGGAACTCTTTAAATACTCATGAACTATATATTGTTAACTACGAGTTAATAGTCATATAAAGATTTCAAAGATAAATTCATAATTGCTAAAGTTTAAACATTTCAAGTATTATTTGACTATGATTCAAACAAGAAGTTTAAAGGAAGAAATGTGTTTTCTTGATACATATGAATCAAAACTTAAACATTGTGTAGTATCAAGTTCATGTAAGACATTCGTTCTTGATGTGTGATAAGTGTTTGTATGAATACAAAGTTTAGTATGACTAAATGAGCCCATGTAAGACCAATTAAATAATAGTTGCTTATTTGAAGATGGTCATAAGATAATCGTAGTGTTTTTTACTTATTTGGTCATTATTAAATAATAATGCAAATTTACCGGGGAGGATCAAAACTAAGAGTTTTGATTCTGGTAACGATTATTGCTCCTTTGGAAACATTTTTATTTTAGGTTTCAAGGATGGAATTATTATATGGTGGAATGATTTTCATAAATCAAGTTTGTAGCATGATTATTTAAAAGAATTATCATAACATTCCTAACAATCATAAAATTAGGTTTTAGTGATCAAATGATTGAGATATCTCAGGATCTCAAGATTTGAGTGGGAGTGTGGATGGCTTGGAGTCATCTCATAAACAAACGGCCGATTCCTATGACATACTAAATCGTGCAAATGTAACTGATACATAAGCATGATATAAGTTTATTAGTCTCATTCATATAATTATCTATGGAGATAATGTGATTGAATTATGAAACTAATCATGAATGAATACAGGAGACTACATTATAAAATTATGAAACTAATAAAAGTGTATCCGATATTTATTCAAAGTCCATAGTCGAGCTTGTTTATATCGTGGGAATGGTATATGCATAGACTATTTATAGACTAAGATTTGGTTGAAATATGGTCTATAAGATATTCATAGTCGGATGAATATTGGAGAGGACCCCACATGGAAATGTCACACCATGGACATTAGTCAAAGTGTGAGTTTCATACGTGGTTAAAGTCTTTTATCCTTAAGCTAGGGATATATAGTGTTTTAATGGTATATACCGAGTGGTATTTTGATTTCTCCAAAATGCTATTACATAACAGGTAGCTATAAGAGTTCATTTTAGGTATCATAAGGTACATATCATGAGGCATATATAGTCAAAGGGATTTGTTCCTCTATTTAATAGAGTTAATACTTTAGTGGTCTCTTATTGAAATGATCTGGTATCTGCGTGGCCGTGCCCAAAGTAGAGTATTTTAGTTATCACATCATTTCTTAATCAAGAAACTAAGTATTGTCATAAGGAAGACGTGTCCATGTCCAAGCCAATTGGTATTGAACAAAGGATAACTGATTTGTAATCATAAGATCTTTAGCTAGTAATTATAAGTTTGTTTACACTGGTTAAACAAACACTTATAAAGAGTGGCACAATGGTAGATCTGTTGCTAGACGACTGACATTGTTTATATAAGTTTTGGGAATGTTTGTCGCCTTGCAGAACTAGGAGTTTGTTGGTATTATGTGCATGACGAAACGTATAAACTTATATTGGTCACTGTTTATGAGAGCTAAGGGTCACACACATAAAGCATGAGAATCTGAAATAAATATTTATGTATTGTACATATATATTTGAGTGGTAATAAGACAAGGTAAATGGGTCATTTACATAATAGTCTTAGTTGGAAATTGAGTTTAATTAAGTTTATGGATAAATGAACATATAATAAAGTTGTACTGAATAAATGAGCCCAGTGAGCACAATGTGGGCCCACACACTGCCGGCCCCCTAAAATGGTGTTTTGGTTGGGTTGGTTTATTATGTCGGATTTAGTTTGACTAAATAAATATAATTTTAGATAAAGTAATTAGATAATTTAAATATAGAGCTTATCTCATTATTTAAATTTGTTAATTATCTTGTTTAATTATAGATAATATCTCTTTCTTATTGTATAAGCATTAAGAGTATTATAAATAAGGGGTCGTTTAATCAGATTCAGTATCAATTTTTTGAAACCCTTGTTTTCTCTCCTCCCCTATTGTCTCTCTTGCTTAGCCATATACAAGACCAACACGAAATCATTATGATTTTATGTTAGACTTATTCTGGTTGATTTCTCTTGTCAAATTTGACAATTACCCTCAAATCCTAGTAGCTATACAATTTGTTTAAGTGCTAGCGTGGATAACAAGTGGACATATCTTATTCTTAGATCTGAGTTTGTTTCACTTTGGTGTTCTCGTTCTTTGTTAGTGACGTGGGATTGGAGCAGAAGAGGTTTGATCATCTGTAGCTGTGTAGTCGAAGCACAAGGTATATATTTATGTGTTTATCACATTCCATGATTAATTAGTCTGATTGTATTTGGTTCAATGAGATGAAAACATATATGTAATTAAAGTGATTTTGTAAAATTCTTACGCTACATGTTTTATCTATTAAATCTGCTTATATCTTTAATAGTTAAGGATACAAGTTTTAAAAGTCACCCTCTCTTACATGTGTGGTTTACCTACATACTGGACATTCAAAGCAGATGTTTGCCTTGTCAGGCAATGAGCTTTAGCCTTTTGTCACACCCCTAAAATATCACAGTGGAAAGGTAACCAGGGTATGACTTCATAGCACAAGAAATACAAGATTATAAAGAACGACCTCTATATGAGTCATTTTAAAATGGCATCCATTCGATACATTCAGATAAAATAAGTTTTCACAAATACATCCCATTGTTTCATCATAAAATATAAAGTAGTTTAAAATGGGTAATCAAATGAATGAAGTTTATGCAGGAAATATCCATGTGACGCAACCGTAATAGGTGACTCTAACATTGAGACTCCGACAAGCTAGCCATGATGTTTGCAAGTTATGGACTTGAGAAATACATGCTAAAATGTCAACATAAAGTTTATGAGTTCATAGGTTCAAATAAGTATAAGTGTGGACCAAAAGATTTCCAAGTGTATGTGACTATTATAACAAATATAATATCACACAAAAAGTATTACTATTGCACTAAGCTCATGACACCAAAGCCTTAAGTAAAGTTCAAGTTGTTACAAGTTTACCCCAGTAGGTGCTTTGCCATACACCTAAAGTTCCTCAAATGAAATGCGTCCGTATTGACCAGTACAGTTTGTCAAGTGAGAGCTACCAACACTTTAATGGGGATTTCAATCCCAAATAGATCTATTCATAGCATTCGCGCTTACACAAAGTAATTAACGGTTCATGATAGTGGGGGGATTCATGGCAATAGGGAAACTTAGGCAATACGTAAAAGTTTTAAGTACTTGTGTCCATAAGTAAAAGCAATCAATGTATTATCACCTCAAGTATTTCAAATACAAGTAAAAAGTGGGGCTATGAAACACTCCTTAAGCAATTAGGTGATTCGGTAGTAGTACGAGTTCAAAAGAGGCAAAGTATCATACCCGCGACCTAATTTAATAATAAGGCGCTTTAGGTTTACAACGTGAAGTGAACTATATGAATATTAGTTTATAAACTTTTAATCACCCTTATATACTTGTGTCTAGGGTTTACTAAGTTTCAAATGTGGTTTAAAATCAAGTTTACTAAGTATTTAAACACATAAAATTCAAGCAAAATTTATATAACATTTGACTTTTTAGGACCATAACTCCTTCATTTTATAATGAAATCAATCCATTACAAAGCATAGGTTGAAGGTTTTTAAGCTGTCATTCCAAAAATATATGCCTTACATTCTGACCCAACGTTTAAAGGGTCTAAAAGTGCTAAACAACATACGGATGTCAAAGCTGGAAATTTCCAGAAAGTTTTACCCAAATTGTTTTAGTAATAATTCCTTCAATACTTAACTTTTTTAGTTGATTCAAGTTTATGAGTTTAATTCCCGGTCAGCTACAAAAAGTTCAAAAGGCTCAACTTCCTAATCTAATCTTAAGGAGCTCAAAAATAAGTGTCATTTTTAGTGTGTAAATCTAGACACTTTGTCTTGCGCAAAATATTTAAAATACTAATCAATTTCCTAAATTAATAAACTTCATTACGGAACTCCCTAAGACATAATACTAAGATGTGGTGCTAAGAAATGTGTCATAAGTGTCCTTTAAAGTTGTTAAAATAAGCTCACAAGTCGACATAAAAATCTGCCAGAATTTGGGTTCTTAAC
>BQNB010156397.1:0-15273 GCA_026074375.1 Tanacetum coccineum | reverse complement strand
TTTGGTAACTTGTTGCATAATTTGATGGTACGTTTGGTATTTTTTTTCTTCATTGGGCCATCGCTTTTGTTTTTGAGCCGCCGTTTTTCGCCCGCATCAAAATGGCACCGTTTCAAACGGTGATTGTGTTATACGAGGTAGAATCGACTCGCGCGTTGCGGCTAGACAACTTTTTTGTTGCGGCGTGTATTTTTTTTAAATGTGATTTTCTTGTTCTTTTGTCCGTCTTCATGTTATATGTTTGACATTCTGTTCTGAGGTTGTAATTATTGTTTGTATTTACATAATTGTGTTTTCTTTATGTTAGACTAGTGATTCACATATTCGGGGGGTCGGGATTGATCAAACCAAATGAGATGGAACATTGTATTTCTGGTGAGAGAAAGTAGAGAGGGTGAGATGAACAAGTATGTGTTTATTAGAGAGAGAAAGAAAAACACGAGAATACACATCCTCCCACGCCCCCCCCCCCCCCCAATGAAAGAGAAATGGGGTATTTATAGCCGAATCCTAAAGCGTATAAATCTCATAATACAATAGTATACCTTGCAAATAGCAAATAATTCTATAAGCACGTCCAATTGTATTTGTACGACGCCAACTTACAAAATAGTAAGGCTAACAATCTCCCCCAATATGTGTCACACGGAATTGGTTTACAAGTTATTCCTACACGCGAAGCAAAAAATAAAGTAAAATGATAAGAATAAAGTCCAACATTCCTTGAGATTGTTACATACAATGACCATGATCTATTGAATTCTCCGACCATTATTTACTTCAGCTTATAAACAAACACAACTGTAATCTAAACTTACCACCCTACTTTACTCCTACAACTGTTACTCTAGTGTAGGCTTTTAGTAGTATATTATTTCCTCAGGATGACTTCGAATTTTCTCCTATACCGATGCTCTGTCTTGCGATTGATTTCTACTCATATGTCTGAATTCACCCCAAACACCCAGTAGAAAATTTTAAAATAAATACTTATTACCTTGTCGGAGGACATGACCGTTTAATTTTAGAAACTTGAGGTTTCTCTCCAGTTATCTATTTTTCATCGTCGCCATGTCTTCCATCATACTGAACCCGTTTTATCCTGCAACCATTATGCATTTCAACGGTCCTTAAAACGAATCATTAGGTTTCGCTAAATATATTACAAGAATCAAGTATAAAACAAACAAAGTTAAAACGCATCAACTATGTGTGTTTTTTTTGCCATTTAAAGTTAAAAAGCGTCACTGTATGGGATCGCTTGCTTTTTTTCCCCTAATTTCTTAGAAGAAATCAGTTGTGAGCTATTAAAAGAAATAACGGTGGTGATCAACCCTTAAATTATATAATTTTTACCTACGAATTGATTGTAAGCTATGGAATCATGCAACAGCCTTCTCGATTGCTTCAATGCACTCTATCACAGTCGCCTTGTTTGACATTGCAGACACTACGGCTTCATGAAGTGCATGGTTAGTTTTTAACAGTGAAGCCACAAACAAAACCTGTGTTTTTTTTCACACAATTTGTATTGCATTATAAGATAGAAATTAATCATCAGCAGCTTGAGGTGGCGATTTTGACCCGTTATATATGAATTGGTCAATTTAGGTTATGTTATATATTCAACAGGTTAAACTGTGAAAAAACTTTAGCTTAAAAGTAAAGGGTTGAAAATCATTTGAACTATATTTTTTAACCGTGGGACCTCCTAAACCATGTTATTTGTAAAAAATGCAGCGTCACTGATATATTAGACTTTAACTTATATATAAACTTATTTTTTTAACCCAACGCCCCCATTCTGCCACCTCTAGTGATATACACTAAAAAGGATAACAACGCAAATTGCATAAGTGATGTGTTGATGTATGTTTGGGTGACTGTATTTTGCCTTCCAAGTTTTGATGTTTAAAGGTGTTTAGAATTTAGATTACCTTATGTTATTGGTTATCAGAATATCGACTTATGAAATTTAAAAAGCAAATCAGCTCAATTTGATTAGGCAAGGCTCACATGAAGCGTGTATCTTAGTCTGAAAGCTGGTTGCTGCTACACCGTGCACCTGTCTCGGATAACGGATCACTCCCCATTCTTTGTCTGATTCAAACGGCTCCATCACATAAAATCCTACATCCGAAAGCCGCAATGCAAGTTGAATTAGATTAAAGCAAAGCTAACAATATATAATTAGAAGTATAATATAAATTATGGTAATTAACTAATTATTCAACATACAACAAACAAAATCTAACCTGTTTACTTTTAAGTTTTTGGAATTCTTTGTGCAATATACCTACAGCTGTGGTCGCGTTTCTTTTCTTTGGAGCCCATTGCCTGGAAATGTAATTACACTTACATTTGGTTCTACATAACCATCCTTATGTGGGTTTCAAAAACTTGTTCATACTTTTTGACCTTTATTAGCAGGTCTTATTTAGTTTCTAGATTTTGAATCCATAGCTCGAGCTTATAAAAAGTTATTTTTAAGACACCATTAGTAGTTGGTGGTTTGCTTTTAAGCAATTCCAAAGGCTTGTAAAACAACCCAGTTTCCCCTTTAAACTGCTGTTTGAATTTAGCCCCAAACACCCCGTAGAAAATCTAAAAATAAATACTTATTACCTTGATGGAGGACATGACTGTTTAATTTCAAAAACTTCAGGTTTCTCTCCGGTTATCAGTTTTTCATCGTCTCTATGTCTTCCATCATACTGAACCCGCTTACCAGCAACCATTACGCATTTCAAAGGTCCTTAAAACGATTCATTAGGTTCCGCTTAATAGATTACAAGAACCAAGTATAAAACAAACAAAGTTAAAAGGCATCAACTATGTTTGTTTTTTTCCTTTTAAAGTTAAAAAGCGTAACTGTATAGGATCACTTGCTTTTTTTGTCTAATTTCTTAGAAGTAATCAGTTGTGAGCTATTAAGAGAAGTAACGGTGGTGATAAACCCTTAAATTATATAATTTTTACCTACGAATTGATTGTAATTTATGGAATCATGTAGCAGCCTTCTCGATTGCTTCATTGAACTCTATCACAGTCGCCTTGTTTGACGTTGCAAACATTATGGCTTCATGAAGTGCCTGGTTAGTTTTTAACAGTGAAGCCGCAAACAAAACCTGCATTTTTTTCACATAATTTTTATTGCATTAGAAGATAGAAATTAATCATCAGTAGCTTGAGATGGCGATTTTGACCCATTATATATGAATGGGTCAATTCGGGTTATGTTATATATTCGACGGTTCAAATTGTGCAAAAAGGAAAAGGGTTGAAAATCATTTGAATTGTATTTTTTACCAATAAATTTTTGCTGTAATTTAATCATAGATAACGTTAATTATGCTAAAGATTATCTCATGTTGAGCCAAGCAAAAAGTTTAGCAGTAATGAAATAATAAAGTCAGAGGAAGATTTAACATAACGATGCTAGTTATTATAAAATGATAATATTGAAGCATGTTATAAATTTTTTAGGAATATAATATGCTAAACATTTGATAATTTCATTTTTAAAGTGTTAGCAAACGCAATAGAAACCAAAAGCATGTTATAAAATTTTCATGTTACAAACAATGTATTATAATTTAGTTGTTCACATGTTATGTCTAGGCCATAGTTGCTCACATGTTATGTCTAACAGAAAGTTTGGAAGCAATGTGTTATATGTCATGTCTAAGACATAGTTGTTTCATAGTGAAAAACAAATTCTTTTGTTCTGTAAATCTTTTCATTATACTTTGTCAACATTATTTACCAACGGACCAGAAGGTTTGTTAGAATTTGGCATTGAAACCAAATTGGGGTCAACTTTATTTGTTTTCTAAAACATTAGAATTAAGGTCATGTTAGTTTAGAAGTTGAAAGAAAAGTTTTTTTAAGACATAACACGTGAACAACATTAGAATTAAGGTCAAGTTAGTTATATGCATGGACATTACCCTGGAGGATGGATGGTTTTTATATTATTTCTTGTTGCTGTTGTAAGGAGAAGGTACATGAACGTATTTTAGAAACTCGATCAGGCCAAGCAGGCCGCGCAAACCCTCCCCTAGTCTGAGATGTTGTTAAATCTGTAGTAGGTATAAAACTGCAATGAGCCATATATTCCTCAATCCATTTCTAATGTAACTGCCGGAGACTATATTCAATATTATGTTTCTCAGAAAAGCTGCGATCCTAAAGAATTATTGTTTCGAAATTTTCACGCATTTGCTCTCGGGCATTTAGATCTCGTGGCACTCTTGCTTGAGTTGACCTGCGACGCCTATTCTCCAAGTCGATATTCTGAAAAGCAAACCAAAAAGTAAGTATCGAATCGCTATAAGAAAAACCAATAAAATGGGTCGCTTTTAAATTCAAATTGCAGTGAAAAACATTAATAACTTGTTATCAGTTAGTAGAATGAAGTATTAGCTATTTAAACTAATTAAGTTGAATATGAATGGAATAACAATAGCAATAATGTGCAATACAACAACTGCAACAACATTTCTCTTGTTACTCGTGTGTAAAACGTAGTGGTCTCGACAAAGGTATCAGGTTGTTAGTATATAGTTCTCAAATCACGCCTACTCTATAAAATACATTTCCTAAACTACCATTCTACAAGTATTCATAAACCAAATACATCTTGCCTTATATCACATAACCAAATAATCTGATTTTTCTACCTAAAACAACTTAACAGGTTCTCTGCACTTAAACCATGTCTCGATTAAAAAAAGCAAATTAAGCTTACAAACATTATTCCGCTTCATAGCATTTGTGATTCATGTGTGTTCAAGCCATCACCAAGCATTCAAATACGTAATGTGCACTTTATTTCAACAATAATCTCTTTATTAACCGCTATTAGTGATCATAAGAAAAACTGAATTACTTAACCTTAAGCAGCCGAAAAGATACCTTATATATACACATTAGTAGAAATCGCAATCGACACATGCCAATTCAGTCCTTAGTGTGTATCTCCAACTTTAACCCCTGTATCATATCCAAAGAATTTCCAGCAGTCACACACCCACAATAGTTTTATACACTCACTAATGGCAAAAAAATGCAAGATGGTGTTATTTACACCTATGTCAAAAACACACACCCACAATACTTTCATACACTCACTAATGGCAAAAAAAAATGCAAGATGGTGTTATTTACACCTATGTCAAAAAATAGTTAACAATATTTTTGGATCATGTAAAGTTTAGCCTTATTTTATCTATAATATAAGTTTAATAGATAAGCCCTTTCAAATAAGCAAATCCCAATATATAATTGATGATTTATTAGTTAAACAATTTATTACCTTTAAGCCAATATCCCTTACAAAAACAAATCGAGCAGCTTTTTACTAAAATTTCAGCTAATCAAAATAAAACACCTAATTTTATACTGTAAATCTGAAGTACATGCTTTGTTTCACAAAGAGAGAATTCACACCGCATGAAGAGTCATTCCACTTGATTTGAAAAATTCATATCCTAGTAACATTTCAACAAACGCATGGTTGGCAACCTCAACTCAAATCAAGAAAATGTATAGTAGTTAACAAAGACAAACCTGAATAAAAGGAAATTTCCTGCAATAACTTCTACACGAAAACATATCAACCTGAAAAAGTAGAAGACAACCATCAATGATTAGGCATGCAAATTTGGTTCCATTTCATAAAAAATAACTATTCATAAAGATGAAAAATTAACAGAACTTTTTACACCTATTGATAAGAAGCTTTTTGGTTTAGTGGTTTTATGAGAGTGGGCGGTGGTGGTTTTGATCATGAAGAGAGAAACAGAGACATGTGTAAACAAAGAAAAGAGAGAGATGCTCATGAGGACACGTGTGATCCACTGAATAAAAAAAAGGGTCGGACCCGGGTATTCCGGCGGATTCCGGCGGATTCCGGCAGGTCAACCCGGTCGGATGCATTTAAAGCAAATGCATTAGGATGGTAATCCTGGGTTTTAATATAAAGGTATAATAAGAAAGTTATATAATATTAATGATTTTTTTAATAAAAGTGATTTTATAATAATAATATTAATAAAAAATTAATAATAAAGTGATGTTATAATTAAAAAAATAATAATAATAATAATAATATTAAAGTAAATGTATAAAAAAAGTTATAATAATAATAATAATAGTACTAATGAAAGAAAGGGCATTTTAGTCATTACACATCATCATCCGAGGGTATTTTAGTCATTTTATGGTTTTTTACGAGTCAAACTAGCGGTTAACGAAAAATGGACCAAAAGTGTTACAGGTCGACCAAAAACGGGCTGAATCCGTTACATATTAAACTATTGGAACAAAACCATTATACCCGGTAAAACGTTACATTTCCACTCAATATTCATTCGAAACAGATTCGCGAAAAATTATGCCCCGTGGCAACGCGCGGGCTATGTAATCAAATCGTACAAAAACAAGCCCTGCTGCAATGCGCGGAAGGTCCAACTCTTATCACTCAAAAACCGGCCTACGCTAATCCAAAAAAATAATGAAAATAATAATAATAAAAATAACACCCCGCAGCAATGCGCAGGCAATAATGCTTGTTTAGTATATATACTAAAGTACATGTTGTTTCACGACAGAAGCCCATACTATATAAGCCAAAAATCTAACTAGCCCAAAATGTACACGTATATCAATATCTTAATCAAAGAATATGTTTATTCACAACTTCTCACAACTCAATCTTTCATTAAAATATGATTTTCTTACTCCTTCACCTATACAACCAATACATATACCCAATTCTAAACTTTTTTTACCATTTATCAACAACAAACCCAACCTAAAATATAATATCATTTTTTTATATTTAATAAAAGAGTGTGAGAGAATAAAGTAAAATAGTGTGTAAGACAGAAATATGTGAGATAAAATATAATAAATGAAAGAATTTGATTGGATATATTATGTAAGATGTAGAGATTAGACTCATGACTTGGAAATCACCAACCGATCCAGTCGTTACTTTCTATTATTTCCTTCTAATAAAATATTTTTTCTGTTCTTTAGTCCTTCGACCGATTGGATGTGTGTACCGATAAACACAGTCTAATGGTCAATATGTTATGTACACGTATATAAAAAAATTGCATAAACAGTAATGAAATTTATTGATCGTTTCGACATGAGACATCATCTAGGAATCTATTATTATAGTAAACTTAGTGTTAAAAAAAATACAGCAACCTTATACAAGCGTTTATATTTCACATAGCAGACCATGTTAGAATGATCTCTTTTTTGCATATGCAAAATTAAATGACTTTTTCTTATAATGATATTTCTTATATAAGAAAAATTGATTTTATAAAATGTACCCCAAAAAACATAATATTTCTAAAGTGTTACCCTTACTATTTTGTAAAGCTGGCGTCGTACACGTGAATTTGACTAGCTATAGATCATCTTCTATACGCAGGGACTACTATTGTAATAATGGGATAAATAGCTTTAGTATAGGCTATAAATACCTCCCATGTCTCTCCATGAGGGGTTGGTGGATGTTCATTTATTGTTTTTCTTTCTTTCTCTAATAAACACATACTTATTCATCTCACCCTCTCTACTTTCTCTCACTAGAAATACAATGTTCCATCTGATTTGGTTTGATTAATCCCGACCCCCCGAATAGGTAAATCACTAGTCTAACAAGTGGTATCACGGGCATCAGGTTGTGTCTTGTATTCGTGTGTGTGTTGTTCGTGTTTTAATAGCTTATTTTTGTGGGCTTATTTCTGGGAAAAAGCCACGAATTGTTCTTGTGTGTTGTTGTTTGAATCTGTGTGTATCAGCTTATAATCTTTTGATGAGTTTTTTTAGGTCTCCTTATTTTCCAATAGCTTATCACTAGATCTGATTATTTCTCCTTTTTCACAACTTATTTCAAGTTTTTTAAGCTTATTTGAGGTTTGAGCAAATTTTGTGGGTTGGTTATGGTTGTTGATTTCGTGGTCCTTTATAGTTTTCTTGAACTTAATCGAGCTTATTCTAGCTTATTATTCAATAAAGATGTCACAGATCTTGTGTTCTTGAGGAAAAAACACAGATCTAGTTTTTTGGCTTATTGGACACAAGTACGATAGTGACACCGCAGCGGTTTGGTAATTTTTTTGGGCAACGGTTTGTAACAGGTTGCAGCGGTTTAAAGTTTTTCATGGTCTTGACTAAACGAAACGCTGCCCAAATTAAAAGTCAACAGTGGTTTGGTCTAGTCAACAGAGGTTTGGTTAAACCACCACCATAGCGGTTTGATACCTGCCAGCGGTTTGGCCACGGCGGTTTGGTAGTGGCGGTTTGCTCAAGCTTAGTCTTGACAGCGGTTTGAAACCCAAAACCCAAACCGAGTCAACTTGGTATTTACCAAGTTGACCAATCAAATCACTGAGTCTGTTGTACAGAGTCAAGAAAAGGTCAACAGAAAAGAAGATGAGATAGAAAGACTCAAATCAATAACCACAGATTCACAACATATCCAACAACAACTAAATCAGCCCATCACATTACAACTCAATTCAACATATCCAAAACCAATTACTAAACCTAACCCATCGTCACAAATTCAATCACAATCAAATCCATAATCTATCCTATTCCTTTCGTCACAATAATCATCCCACAACTCCATCCTCTTCCACCTCTCTATGACTCGAAACTTAATAAAAAAATGATCTCAGGATTCATTGTTTCGTGTTTAGCAAATGACCCCTTGACCTTTAAAGATCAATAACATGAAACAAATATCATCATAGATTTATAGAAAGTCAAACACTTTCTTTTCATATCCGAAAGTAAAGAAAGAATGATAACAACAATGTTATATCCATTCCTTGTTTTGTTGGAAATCACAAAGACAAAGCAAAAACGAACCTACCGTAGACCTTGGTTGATACAAGGCCTTGAAGCCAACTATGTATTTGAGTCTTCTTTCATATGGGATCGTGTTCATTGTGAGAGATGGATGAATGATTTGGTTGACTGATTATGGTTGAAAGAAATATTTGTGATGGAAGAAATGTAAAGTGGTGCTCTAATTTGGTGGCTGCATTCTTAATGGGATTAGGGTTATGATAACACCCTAAATAAAAGGAGTGTGAGATTGATATTTACCTGATTTAATAGTCCGGGGTATGAGTATTTCTTTTGGGCCAGGAGTTATCTAAATAGAATTGGGCCGACATCTCATAATTGAATTGCAATTGAGCCATATTGTAATTCTCTTGGACCGATTATTTTTTTGACAAATTGGGCTCGTAGGTTCATGTCTAGGCCGAGAGTTGCTTGATTATTGGGTTAGATTAAAATTTGTTGGACTGAGTTATGATTAAAGTTGGGCTCGAAAATTGGTATGGTTTATCTATTTTGGGGATCGTGTTATCGGATTAAGCCGAGCAGTAAAACACTATCATGTCGGGTAATGGATAAGAGACTAGATTTTATTACTTGGACAGCCGTTCTTATGGTATACTTTTTGAGCCGATATCCGTTAACGATCATAACACATCAAAAATCACGAACAACAACACAACAAACACAATACATTACACTAAAAACGATCCTTATCAAAATTCACCTTCATTCAAAAAGGCTACTATTGATTTTATGACTATGGGGTTTTTGTATGATGTTACTTATTTGGGATTAAAGTAGTATTTCATGAGGAGTGTACTTATTTCATCTTCGGTTCTTTCTACCTCCTCAACGAAGATGACTTGTTCGGGCATATACGGTTTGTGATGAAGACTTAGATATCTAGTTGCTTTTATGACTCTTTCTCTCTATACCCAAAACGTAACTATCACTTAAGGAGTTACATTCAGTGTCTCACGTAGTTGAGGAGATTTCAGGAGGTTCAAGTACTTATTATCCTTTTGGATTAGGGTATAGCGTACACCGTTCTTCGTCATACGGATAGTACAAGATTAAGTCACAAGTGTGGGATTTTGCTTCATTCTCAGGTTTGTTTCATCGGGTTGTCTCCATCAGTGGTCATCAGTATTAGCCGACAAAATAGATAAGGGGATTTAGATCGGGTTGATCAAGAGAGATTTGTTAAGAGAGTACGATTCGACATTTTCTCACAGACTATTGCTTAGGTAATTACGGGTTTTGAAGCTAAGTAAGTAGTTCCAGTTGGCATAAGATGTACACATGTGTAGGATGATTCCTCAGCTAGTCATCATCCTAGAGGGAGAAATGTGTACATACGAGACTTAGTTGACTTTGATGTTACCATTTCGACTACATAGAGGGATAAATTACATACACTCGGGACTTAATTGACTTTCGTGTAGCAATTCATATATGCACTTTCCTGAAGGGAGAAAAGTGCATTTCTGGGTCTTAATTGATTTTGGTGTTACGGTTTCGACTTCGAAAAGGGGATAACTTTGGGCTAAATTCAAACAAGACTGGGATGCTTCCTAAGTGAGACGATGTTGATGATAATATTCTTTCCCACAGAGTATCCTAAATGAGATCGAAGGTCTTTGAGCCAAGCTGGAGGAGATTGTATGACTCAAGACTAGTGCATTGATTCTTATCAGTATCAAGGATGTCTGTTTGGGAGGGAGCTAAAGAAAAAAGAGCCTACTAGTTGAGAGGGAGTAAAAACTCAACTAGACACTGCACAAGAAGTTCAGAGCATAATTCATATCAAAGCCAAAGTATTCGGATAAGGGAACTTCAAGGATGACAAAAGAAAAGCATATTCTAGAAAACTTTGACATGACCAGAAGTATAGAAAAATAAAGTTTTTTAAGACATGCAACTGATTCAGAAACTTCGCGATGACCAAAAGTGTATGAAGGAAGTTGTTGAAGACATGTCAGGAAGTTATGAGTAGAAATCCAATCAAGACCGAGAGCATCGGTAGAGAAAACTTCTAAGTCATCCTCAGCAGTAGATTACAGTGTGTTCGTTTGTAAGCTGAAGAAATAAAGGTGGAGCATTCAAGTAGATCAAGGTCATTGATGACAATCTCAAGGAATGCTGGACTTTATTCTTATCATTTTGCTTTATTTTTTGCTTGTAGGAAACATTGTAACCAATTCACGTGTGACACCATCTTGGAGGGAGATTGTTAGCCTTACTATTTTGTAAAGTTGGCGTCGTACACATAAATTGGACTAGCTATAGATCATCTGCTATATGCAAGGACTACTATTGTAATAATGAGATATATAGCTTTAGTATAGGCTATAAATACCCCCATTTCTCTTCATTGGGGGTTGGTGGATGTTTATTTCTTGTTTTTCTTTCTCTCTCTAATAAACGCATACTTGTTCATCTCACCCTCTCTACTTTCTCTCACTAGAAATACAATGTTCCATCTCATTTGGTTTGATCAATCCTGGACCCCCCCCCCCCCCCCCGAATAGGTGAATCACTAGTCTAACATAAAGAAAACACAATTATGTAAATAGAAACAATAAATACAACCTCAGAACATAATGTCAAACATATAACATGAAGACGGCCAAAAGAACAAGAAAATCACATTTAAAAAAATACACGCCGCAACAAAAAAGTTGTCCAGCCGCAACGCGCGAGTCGATTCCACCTCGTATAACACAATCACCATTTGAAACGGTGCCATTTTGATGCGGGCGAAAAACGGCGGCTCAAAAACAAAAGCGATGGACCAATGAAGAAAAAAAATACCAAACGTACCATCAAATTTTGCAACAAGTTACCAAAACTAGCTTCAACTTTTAGCTATTTACGACTTTTTTATATGATAAACTTTATTTATCAAATATATAACACATATCTACCGATTCATTCAGAAAAAAAATACTGGTGAAAAGATTTTCGAATTGCGAACAAAATGGGCCCAATATTGCAATGCTTCTGACATGCGTGCAATTTTATAAAAAATGAATCACCTTTTGAAGCGGTGTCGTTTTGATGTGGGCCGAAAACGGCGGCCCAATGAATAAAAAAAATCACAAAACGTACCCTAAAATTATGCGACAAGTTACGAAAACTACCTTCAACTTTTAGCTATTTACGACTTTTTTTATATAATAAACTTTATTATCAAACATGTAACACATATCTACCGTTTTATTCAGAAAAAAATACTGGTGAAAAGATCTTCAAATTGCGAACAAAACGAGCTCAATATTGTAATGCTTCTGACATACGTATGATTTTTTAAAAAAGGTTGAAGTTTAATATATATTTAAAACACACCTCCAAAATACATAATTACTTTAAATTAATCAGCAAGTCAAAGTCGTATAATTCTATGAAAGTTTGAATTATACAAATAACCATATACTTTTTTGCTATTTATGACTATTTTATGTAACAAACTTTCTTTGTCAAATATCTAACAAATATCCAGCGACTTTGGTATTTGCTATTTTATACATACTTTTTACCTAATTTAACGACCCTAAATAACCAAAAACGTGTTGAAAATGCAATGTATATGCTTGTTTTTGTGTTTGTGTATGTGCAGGTATCGGATATCAAGAAAAGGACAAAAATAAAGACAAAGCAAACAAAACCGAGCACGAGAATGAAAAGAGCGCGAGAAAACGAGTTCAACGGTGCCCTCAGATTTTATTGGTCCAACCCGTAACTCATTTTAATGGGCCGGACCAGCCCATTATTATCTTGGCCTAAAATAAGCCCAATACATGAAATTAAAATCTAGAAATGATGACGCAGGCATGACGTAGGGTCATGTGCCATTAAATTAATTCATGGGGTTGCACGTGACATAGCACTAGTTCATGAATTAGCAAATCAAAAGTGTCCACATGGCGAAGGATTTTTTATAAAATCTCAATTTGCAATTTCTGTTTGAGGAAAAGTTGATCCAAGGGACGTCAGTTTAGGCGTAGTATGTAAGCTGCATAAACGTCCACGTGGCATTGTTTCAACGGATGGATCAGGCTGGAATTGTTGGCACTCGTAGTTTTTAGCTATTGGCTTATTTTCACCCCTGGAGCCCCTATAAATGAAACTCGCCCCCTCACGGGACATTATCCACGTGGCTTGCTAAATTTCTTTCGTAGTTTTTAGCTATTGGCTTATTTTCAATTAGCTTATTCAAGTTACTAGTGTCTTGGTTTAGTAGATAACGTGATTGCCTTGTATTTAAAGAACAACTTGTCCTTAGTAATATCATAGACATGATTTGACAATGTATTTATTTTAGATACACATCCGTGCTAGGTTAAAGGCTAAAAACTGAAATTTAAACTAGAAACTGGATGATCTTCCATGCGATTCTGGAGTTTAGATGATGGGTCATGATATTTTACTATGTCTGCTTGTGACGATTTTCCATGTCCGTTGATAACTTCTCCCAATTTAGAATCCTATAGCGGCTACAGAAATTTTTGGTGCATCTATTTGCTTCCTCTGGAGTATGAAATCGAGTAGGACTTGCTGAAGTTCGACTTCCAAGCATCAAAATCTCGTTGAATAATTATAGTTCCTTTTTTGAGGCCTTCGATTCCATTATCAATATGCTCGATACGTTCGATGGGGATTGAATCTAGGCTATTTAAGATATCCAAGATTTGCTCCTCATGTCGCTCGATAGTTGACTTTCGAGAGGTTTCGCCAATCTCAAAAAGTTTTGAGGTTGGAACGGGTAGAAGCAAGATGATTTTTATTAGTGTATATAAGGTGAAAGAACATTACCTCTTCTGGTCGAAAGAATCTTGAGTTTTGGGAGGTATTATAATAGAGGCGAAATTGGGTGAATTTTTCCATTTAATTTTTTTTTAGAATTAACACCTCCCAAATTGGGTCGCTAGCGAAATAAGGTCCGGGCGTGTTACTTCATCAGATCAATAACAAACGATGTATATAGAACACCAAAAAGTTGTTTAAAAACTGATACATTGGATAAGTAAATGCGTACAATACAAAAGGTACATTGTGGATTTGTTGACGTCGTCAAAGACTTGAAAACACAGGGTGTTATAGTATGGTTGTACATTAGAGGTTCAACGGATGATTCGATATGGTATGGTTGTACATTAGAGGTTCAACGGATGATTCGATATGGTATGTGTAACACCCCCAAATTGGGTCGCAGCGGAATATGGGTCCGGGGCGTGTTACTTCTCAGATCAACAACACAAGAGATATATAGAACGACCAAAAAGTCGTTTGAAAACGATACATTGGATTTAACAAAGTCATTGTTACAAAAACCCGTAGCTTAACTTGTTCACTTAATCAAATACAAAGATTTTCAGCCCATAACAGATAACAAAACGAAATGCGACAAAATCTTTAATGCAAGACATCTAAATCAAAACCACCAATGTATCCATCGCACCTTGTGCTTATTGATCCCCTGAAAAACATTGCTTTAAAACGTTCGCGCTCACAATTCTAGCAATTGACAGTTCATGATAATGGGCTCAGATATGGGTTATCGCTACTTAGGCAACACGTAATCATAACATGAAACTTAACCACTTGTGTCCAATTGTAAAGCATTGCATGTTTTTCACCCCAAAAACTTTATAAAACAAAAAACATGTAAAACGTGGGGCTACGAACTCACCTTGAGTTATGATAATCCAAATATCACAGATAACTTGTCACGCAAAACGTCAGATGCAACCTATTTAATTTAAGGTCGTATAAGTACTAATTACATTAAGTACTCCTACCATGCATAAGTCTATATAGCTAATCACCATCTAAATGTTTAAGTGAAAACATGTTTATAAAATTTAAAACGTTTATAAACATACTTTTGGTAAAATCGCCATAACTTTCACGTTTCTAATCCGTTTCTTGCGTTTCTTATGCCCATCTTTTCGTATTAAGACGGGTTATCGATATTTGATATTTTTATAATTTTGGTCCCCTGATGAACAGTAACTTTTACTGTTCACACCAGACATGAGTTTTATTTAAATCGTATTTGTTGTCGTAAAACCCGTAAATGTCGTATTTTATTCGTTATAGCTCCGTTTTTAATGATTCTTTCGAGGACGTTCTCGTATTTGAAAGTTCTATATTTTTATGAGGTTTACAAAAATATAACTTTCTGTCATGAATAGTAACTTTTATAAAAATAGTTTTATAAAAGTATTAATTGTCGTAAACTCGCAAAATTCATAACTCGTTCGTTATTAATTGAAAAATTGCGATTCTTATCATTTTGGAATCCTAAAAAAGTGTATTATTTATTAAAAATATTAACCCTTGCTGTTTGTAATTTTTATAAAAATGTTTTTATAAAAATTCATTTACGAC
>BQNB010156395.1:4549-15273 GCA_026074375.1 Tanacetum coccineum | reverse complement strand
GATGTGTGGGTTGTTTTAGAACAGAAAGAATGAGTGCAAAATGTGAGAAAAATGTTAGGGAATAGTCCAGTATTTATAGAGAAAACTAGAGGAGCGGAGTCTATGGCCGGTCCCCTTAAATTGGGTGCCGGCCCCTTTATAATTAAGGGGGCCGCCCTTGTATTTAAGGGGGCCGCCCATTTTTAGACGCTCCTCTTTTTATCCTATTCAGGGGAGGTGTTTACTGGACTTTTTCTAGCCGTTTAAGGTTCGAAAATTTGAAATTCAAAATGTTTATTTTGAATAAAACATATCTTTTAAATGTAGAAAATGTTTTGTGATGTTTATTAAAAATGTTTACAACATTTTATAAAAGTTTGAGGTTGAATAAAAATTTCCTTTGATCATAAAATACATTAAGCATTTATTTATACATACATTTAAGTGATGTAATTGATGAAATGAGAATTTACTACTAAATACTTGTTTACGTTTAATTTTACGTTGAACGTTTTTATATTTTGTGATTATCAAAACGTAAAGATGTGAAAAAATATTATTAATATTTTTAGGCATTATATTTTATCAACATAATATAGTCGATGTTAAAAACCAGCTAAAGACATATTCTATCTCGCTATGCGATATGAGTAGGTAGAATACTTGAGCTATGATAACAACATTTAAGCCGGTGATATATCTAACTAGTTATCGCTGACTCGATAAGTTCTTTCCTACTCAGAAACGTGCTATGGTATCTGATGTATTAAAGTATCTTGAACTTAGGCAAAACTTTTCGAATGCAAAAAAGTGGAAGAAAGTAATCAGCAGGATATACGTATTCCAGGACCTTCATGAGTTCCTCATATGACTGTATATAAGAGAATGTTACTATAAACAAGTGTATTTGCTCAACTTAACTTTAACTTAGATTTTAGATCAAGCATAGGTACAAGATAACACATTTGTCATTCACTTATGATTAATTTTTTAATCGATTGTGTGATGGAATCAAAGCAATAACTAATAAACCTCAAATAGATCAAATATCCAATACAAGAATGAAATAGTTGGCACAGATTACCAATAGTATAAATCCAAACGAATACAACATCAGATTATTATCAAAGAGAATAAGTCGATTTCAGATATAATGGGAGAGATTAGGGTTTTTATGATCGATAATGAATCCATAGCTATGAAGGTCCTTATATAGCCACAGATATGTTCCACTTTTAGTCCTTGGGAATTGTTCAACAATGCATAGACATCCTTCAAGAATAATCAACTTCACACTATAAATTCTAATATGATCCACAACTTTCAGTAAGAATAAAATGTCTATCTTTAGTCCTTGAAAGTTTATTCTGCAAAAACCACAAATACTAGAAACCAAAGAATAAGTAAAAGCTTATTACAGAACTTGTTTATATTATATTATAAGCAAATTATTGCTTATTTTGTAAATTCCCCTTTAATCTGGTTACTAAACAAGTCAAACATCCTGAATTTCTCACATAAAAATTTATGTTGATACATAGGAAGATGTTTAGTAAGAATGCCTGCAATTTGGCTTGAAGAACAAAATTTTCTTGTGTTCAAGACCCCTTTTGCAATTTTTTTCTCTGATAAAGTGGACATCAATCTCAAAATGTTTAGACCGTTCATGAAATACAAGATTAATGGCTAATTGTAAAGCAGATTTATTGTCATAGAATAAGTGAGAGGGAGAATAACTTTAGTTTTAAGATCAAACAGTAAATTTTGAATCCAAATGATCTCACAAGCTGTAGATGACATAGATCTGTACTCAGCTTCTGTAGAGGATTTGGACAAAGTATTTTGTTTTTTACTTTTCCAAGATATCAAACAATTATTAAAGAAAATACAATATCCTATGACATATTTTCTAGTTTTTAAGCATTTGGCCTAGTCTGCATCACTATAACCTTTTAGATTGTTTACACAGTCTAAATGGTTATATCTAATTCCCTTACCAGGAGCATTTTTCAGATATATAAGCATAGTTAAGATGAGATTTAAAAGGAGAATGCATGTACTGAGCAAGGCAGTGAATAGAATAAGATATATGAGGTCTGGTATCAGTAAGGTAAATAAGTTTACCAAGTAATTTTTGATAACCTGTTATATTATCAAGAAGAGGATCATCTTTGGTAGCAATGTAAGGCCAAACATAATTTGGTTCCATAGGAGTAGAGACTGGCTTACATCCTAACAAACTATATTCTATTAGCAATTCAAGCCAGTATTTTCTTTGAGAAAGACACAAATCTTTTCCAGTTCTAATTACTTCAATCCCTAGAAAATATTTAAGACTTCCCAAGTATTTGATATTAAATTTAGATTTCAGAAAAGATTTAAACTTAGTTATCTCATTTATACAATTTTCAGTAACCACAATATCATCAACATAAACAAGAAGAGCAATGAACTTGTTATCCGTTGACTTTGTGAATAATGAATAATCATTAACAGATTGAACAAAGTCATTTTCCTTTAGAACATAAACAAGTTTCTCATTCCACTTTTTGGGAGCTTGTTTAAGTCTATAAAGAGACTTTACAAGCTTGCAGACCATATTTTTATTATCTTTGTTAGCAAATCCTTTAGGAATGGTCATATAAATTTCTTCATATAATTCTTCATAGAGAAAAGCATTATTCACATCAAGCTGAAACAAAGGACATTCAATAGTAACAGATAAAGCAATAAGACATCTAACAATCGAAATCTTAACAACAGGAGAGAAAGTTTCATCAAAGTCTATGCCTTTTTTTATTAAAGCCCTTAGCAACTAATATGGCTTTATATCTATCAATATCACCACTAGCTTTATATTTGATATTAAAAATCCATTTGTTACCAACAGATTTTCTATTTGCAGGTAATTTAGTAATCTCTCAAGTATGATTTTTATTTAAAGCTTTAATTTCGGCATTCATATCATCAATCCAGTTATTATCTAAGATAGCTTCTTCATAACAAGTAGGCTTAACACTTTTATTAAGACCATAAGCAAAGCAAAAGTTTTCATGATTAAGAATAGCATAATTAGCAACTTTTTCAATGCCATACTTAACTTTGCCTTCAATAACAAAATCATTTAGACTAGTAGGTAACTTAGTCTATCTAAAAGACCTTCTAACATTGTTGACTGGCAATTCCTCAACTTCAAAGTGGAAATCTGAGTTTTCATAGAAGTCATTAACAAAGTCTGTTTCATTTAGAACAGTGCCCCCAGGGTGTGTATTATCGTTTTCATCCATAGATGTTGCTTCAGAGTCATCATTACCCTGAATATCAGGACTCAACTCTGTGCCATTATCATTGGAAGACACTCTCCCTTCATCGTTGGGTATTTTAGGGTTTTTGATGTCCAAAATGTTTTTGTGATTTAAATCATTTGTTACACCAGACTTATAAATAGTTTGTTTCAAATTATTTTTTATTTATAAAGGAAAAACAGTTTCATAAAATTTTGTCTCTCTAGAATAAAAGATTGATTTATTTTCAAGACTCAAAAGTTTATAACCCTTTTTTGAATTAGAATAACCAATAAAGACACATTTTTTAGATCTACTACTAAATTTATCATGATTATTAAGAATGGTAGCATAACATAGACAACCAAAAATCCTAAAGTGAGAGAGTGAAGGGTCATGCCCATACACATAAAAATAAGGAGATTTGCCAGACAACACTGAGAAAGGAATCCTGTTAATAATATAAATATCAGTTAAAATGCATTCAGATCAAAGATATAAATGTAATTCCCCCTGAAACATATAGGATCTGGTAACATTTAGAAGATGCATATGTTTCCTTTCTGAAATACTATTTTGTAGAGGTGTGTAAACACAAGTGGTCTGATGTAAAATTCCTTTTTCATTAAAGAAAATTTGAAGTTTATTGTTACTAAATTTAGTTCCATTATCAACTCTGAAAACCTTTACATTAGTTTCAAACTGAATTGATATCATTTGAACAAAACTTACAATGGAATCATAGATATCATCTTTCCCTTTTAGCATATAAACCCATATTTCTCTAGAAAAATCATCTACAATAGTCAAGAAATACCTAAAACCATCTCTGCTAGTGACCTTTATAAGGACCCCAAACATCTAAGTGCACTAATTCACTAATTTTAGTTGATTTATATCAGTTAAAGGAAATGGTTCTCTAGTTTGCTTAGTTTGTTACAAGTGTCACAAAGATGATTAAAAGTAGAATGACTATCCAGATTTAGAGTATTTTTAAGGGCATCAAGGACTTGATCAGCAGGATGACCAAGTCTTTGATGCTACAGAGTCTTAAACACAAAACAAGAAGCAATGCAGTTATTAGAAACAATCTTATAAGTATTATCAACATCAAACAAATAATCACAATTGTATTGTTTACCAATCCCTACAGTTATGTTTGCCATTAAATCCTGAATATAACAATTACTCTCATCAAAACCAACAAAAAATTTACTGTCTCCTGAAAGCTTATGAACAAAAAGAAGACTAATAGTGCACTGTGGAACAACAAGTACATCATACATAATTATGTCATTATTAATTTTTAAATCTCCAATTTTAGTAATCAAAGCTTGAGTACCATTTAGATGACCTACAGTAAGACCAAGATTAGAAATATCAACAACATTTATTAGATTTTTTGCATAAACACTCATGTGTTGATTTGTTGTAGAGTCAACAATCCATCCCAAACTAATATTTCTAATTATAAAATCAGTGTTTCCATTAAAAAATCTGTTGAAGTTAAGATTCAATTTAACACTCCCATAAAAAAAACTTCCTTTAATATTCATAAAATTTTTACCTACCATATTGGCACTAGCAGTTGAAACACCATTATCATTCAAAAGATTTATAAGCCTAGTTAACTGTTCATTAGAAAGAGAGATATGCGAGTTATTTGTAGTAGCATTATTGCTAGTCACATCATTAGAATGAACATCAGCATAAGTATTATTACTAGACACAGATGTAGATGTAGGATTGAAGTTTCTTTTCACATAACCAGCAGGATAACCAACAAGCTCAAAACATCTATCCACAATATGACCAATTTTATTGAAATTAATACATTTAAGATTTAGATTAGGACCTCTGTTAATAGAATTAAGGTTGGAGCTTGACCCCTTATTATAGTTATTACTATTAAAGCTTTTTTATCAAAAGACTTGGCTGCAAAAGCAGTTGCAGTTGGTTTAGTAGCCCCAACAAAAGTAATGTTCCTATGAGATTCTTTACCACTAAAAATAGCAAAAGCAACTTTTACTAGTGGCAGTGGTTCTCTTGTAAGAATATTACTTCTTATTGCCAAATAGTTATCATCTAAACCCATAAGAAACTGCATCAACTTGATAAGTTGATTGTGTTTTTCAAAATAAATAGCAGCCTCACAAGTACAAGCAGGTAAACTAACCATAGCATCAAATTGCTTCCATAATGAATTCAAGTTATTGTAATAAGCAGCAAGAGAAGCACCACTTTGATTTAAGGAATTAATACTTTTATGCAGATTAAAGACAGAAGAGCCATCAACTTTATCATAAGTATCCTTAAGATCATTCCAAAGTTCAGATACAGATTTAGCATATATATAGCACCAGCATATAGATCAGAACTCAAAGAATTAAGGATCCAAGTAAACATAACAGAATTACACATATCCCATTCATTAGCAAAAAGCAAGATTAGTATTATCTTTTTCACAAGAACCATCAATGAAACCAATTTTATTATGATTTCTCAAAGCAAAATTCATAGCAATACTCCGCACCTTATAATTTTTAGTACCAATAAGCTTAATTATCATAATAGATGAACCACCAGTATTATTAGGATGAAAATATAGAGGATCATCAAAAGTCAAATTAAGATTAGATGAAGAACTACTAACCCCTTTCTTATGAAAATATCATCACCAGCCATGATAAAAGAATAATTAACAGACAAATAATAGAAATACAAAAAAAGATTAAAGAATACTTCCCAGACTTTCACTTAGTCAAAGAGAAATTAAGATTATAAACTTCTAAATTTTCCTTTGATTCACTTAGTCAAAGGATATCTTGAGCCTAATTAACAACCCATAAAAGATCCCTAAAAATCAGGTTTTACCTAATTTCTAAATCTAAGAATATACCACCTGAAACCAATAATACCTTCGATCAAATCCACCAATAGAACTCTAATAAACTATTAGAACAAAGATAGAGCAAAACCCCCAAATTTGATCAAACCTTAGAAACCAAATATTGATCGAATAGCCAACCTGCATCTAATACCATATACGATGGTATTAAAGAAATAACTAATAAACCTCAAATAGATCAAATATCCAATACTAGAATGAAATAGTTGGCACATATTACCAACATAATAAATTCAAATGAATACAAGATCAAATTATTATCAAAGAGATAATAATCAAACAATTACAAAGGAAAATAACAATCATAAATCAAGGAGATCTTAACTAAATGATTATAAAAGAGAATAAGTTTATTTCAGAGATAATGGGAGAGATAAGGGTTTTTTATGATCGATAATGAATCCCTAGGTATGAAGGTCCATATATAGCCAGAGATATGTTTCACTTTTAGTCCTTGGTAATTGATAAACAATGCATAGGCATCCTTTAAGAATAATCAACTTCACACTTTAAATTCTAATCTGATCCACAGCTTTCCATAAGAATAAAATGTCCATCTTTAGTCCATGAAAGTTTATTCTGCAAAAACCACAAATACTAGAAAGCAAAGAATAAGTAAAAGCTTATTACAAAACTTGTTTTGATCAGATTATAAGTGAGTTATTGCTTATTTTGAACATCGATCAATTTGGAGTATTGTAGTTTATAATTTTTCTCAACAATCTTTGCAACTTTTGTATTCATTAAATCAGAAAAAAATGTTGAAAAGTATTTTATGTATGTTTTAAAGTATATCATGGAATAGTTGTTACAGTCTGTAAGTTAAAACCATAGTTTCATATACATCTTATACATTTTATACAAAATTAAATGGGACAACAATTATCACTTATTTTGTATGTTGAGTGAGATCCGATTTATTTTTCCACATGACATATTAGATCTTAAATCTCTTCATTTGTTATTGATCTAAAAGTTGAAATTAGGATTTTAATTGATTGTTTGGATCAATGAATAACGACATGTAACTCATTGTATGTTTGGATCATTGAATAACGGTACGTAACTCATGACGAGTTCACTTGATTAATAGAATAGTTCCTAAAGAAGTTCATGTTATCACTTGGAAAACTATCTGTAATAAAACAAAATCACAACAAATATACAATACAATACAATACAATACAATACAATCGTAATTAGATAAACAGAAACTCATAAATGAAACTACAAACATAAAAGTTCATAAAATGATGAAACGAGTGGTATATGAAACCACATGCAAGAACATGATCAAGATCCGTGTTTGTCACGCTTCCCTTAAAACATATTCATGTCTATTTCTCAGGTACAACGATCTAAGCAGTTGTACTACCACAAATAACAAATTTTCCTAAAACCTGCCTATTTAGTGTATGTTCTTTGATCAGAAAGGTGATTAGAGAAAAGTGTTTATGTTGGTTGTGTTTATAGTGTTGTGTGTGATATTTTTTTATAAAACTCTTATTCACCCATAATTAGTAACTAATGTTGTAATGAAGATAATCAACCTATACTTGTCCATTAAACGGTTGTTACAACATCATTCATAAGTGAGTTATAATTTCTACTACCAAACAATCCAAACACCCTGCTTTGTATTAGAGTACATATTATATTATATATTTAGTGTAATTGGCTCATTGGCCCGAGCTCAGTTTGTATAGCTTTTAGGGCAACCCATAGTCTAAAAGGTTTCTTTGTATCCTATATATAGGTCGATTGTTATCAATAATAGGCAATCAATCAATCAAACAAATCAATTAATCTAATATGGTATCACAGCCAATATCGACCCTCTCCTAAAATATCTTATCTTAGTCGTCCCCTCCCTTATTATTTCTCTACGTCACGTCATTAATCTTTTTACCAAATCATAAAAACATTTGCCTTCTTGGTTTTCTGTATAGAAGAGTCACATACAACCAAAAAAAGTTACTATTCATCACCATCACTGTTTATCGGTGTACTGTTCATCGATGTTACTGTTCATCGAGGGTCACTGTTCATCGAAGAAAAGATTATTCTTATGGCTTCTCATGATCATCTGACACCGATAACCTTCAAATCTCTTATCTTAATCGTAATTTTCATTCAGTTATTGTCAAAAATGTATCATCTATACTTGTCACCCACTCTGGTCATGTATAAATCCCTAATCCATATCGTCCCCTCCACCTTAGAAATGTTCTTGTCACACCCAATATCATTAAAAACCTTGTCTCAGTACGAAATTTCACCACCGATAATAAATGCTCAATTGATTTTGATCCATATGGTTTCACTGTACGAGATAATCATACCCTTCAAACCTTTCTTCATTATGACAGCATTGATGATCTATACCCTTTACACGTTTCTGCCTCAGCCTTCGCCCTGCTTACTAATAACCATTCCTTTTGGAATCAACGTCTTGGTCACCCTAGTGATGCTTTAATTCAAACAATATCGTCACGTGGCCTTGTGTCTCATAATAAAAACACTCAATACTTGTGTCATGCCTGCCAGTTAGGCAAACAAACAAAACTTCCCTTCTAACGATCTACTTCTATTGTTTCATCTCCCTTTGACATTATTCAGTCAGACCTTTGGACATCTCCTTTCTCTAGCATAAGTGGATATAAATACTATGTCCTTTTCTTATATCACTATTTACATTTTTATAGGTCTACCCACTTCATAGAATATCTGATGCGCAGTCAAAACTTCTACACTTCTGTGCTATTATAAAAACCTAGTTCAACCGTAAAATCAAAGCTTTTCAATGTGATCATGGTGGAGAATTTGACAACTCCCTCCATGAATTATTTACTACTAATGGCATTCAATTTCGTTTCTCATGCCCACGTATATCTCAACAAAAGGGCAAATCTGAATGCATGATTCATACTAATAATAACATAGTACGTTCTTTCCTCTTTCAAGCCCTTGTTCCTCCTGAGTATTTGGTCAAAGCACTACTTACTGCCACTTACTTACTTAATATCCCCCCTCCACCTCGATCAACAATGACATCTATTGTACAAAATTATTTAACAAACCAACCTCTTACACCCACCTTCACACATTTGGATGCCTTTATTACCCTTACATCTTTCCACCGCAAAAACTTGCCCCTCGTACCACACCATCTATCTTTCTCAGGTACGCTTACAATATTGTGGATATCGGTGCCTTGACCTGAACACCAACAAAATAATCATTTCTCTTCATGTCACATTTGACAAAACTGTCTTTCCCTTCGGCTTCATGACTCCAACTAAACCCTCCTCATACCAATTTTTAGATGATAACCTTGACACCTCCGCCATTGCACTTCGCCTACTTACCATACCTACGTCTTCTCAACAAACACCACCACAAACCACACAAAAAACAACCCCATAAAAAACACCACAAACAACACCTCCAACTCCGCTATCAACACCATCATCATAAACAACACCGACACCACAAATTACCATAACCACCACCACCCACCTCGCAACACCCTATGGTCACACGTTCTAAAGTCAAAACTATAAAAGATAACCCCAAAATACAGCTTACATGTTACCACCTCCTCCCCTATCCCTAAGTCTGCATTCCATGCCCTACGAGAGCCTAAATGGAAACAAGCTATGTGTGACGAATATAAAGCTCTCATCGACAATAACACTTTGGTACTTGTTCCTCGCCCACCAAATGTCAAAATTATCCGCTCTATGTGGTTGTATAAACACAAATATAATGCGGACGGGTCTTTAAGTCGGTACAAAGCCCGACTAGTTGCAAATGGTCGTAGTCAATAATAAGGCATCGATTGCGATTAGACATTTTGCCCTGTTGTCAAACCTGCTACCATACGGACTGTTCTTAGCCTTGCAGTTTCTCAACAATGACCTATTCATCAGTTAAACGTGGAGATGCATTTCTTCATGGACAACCTTATCATAATATTCACGCAAAGTTTGATTAACAAACTCAGTTCCATTATCTATTCTGATTCGACGAACAGGTGCCTTAAGCCGTACTTAGATCATCTTGAGAAACTTGATTATGAAATCTGGAGCTTCATCTTTTGATTTTAAGCACTTTACCCATGTAAATAGAGAGTAATCATCGACAATGACGAGGATATACTTTTTTCCATTAACACTTGTGAAGGTCCTTACAAAACTAAATGGATCTTTGCAGCCTATAAAGGATGATAGCTAAGATGTATAAATACAAATGACTATGTAGAAACAATGACTATGAATACAATATGTTAATGCGGAATCTTAACACAAGTACTAAGAAGAACAATGAACAACTGAATAACAACTTTGTTAAAGTGTTCTTGAGGATTACAAATTACTAACTATGATAACTATGTGTTCTGTATTATCTTGTATAGAACTTTATGATTACGCTTATGTAACTATGCCTAGGGTTCCTTTTATATATCAAGGATAACCCTAAAAGGGTTACAAATCTTTTTCTAAAATATCTCATAAATATCTTTTAAATATCTTCTCAACGGTACTAACTAA
>BQNB010156394.1:0-15273 GCA_026074375.1 Tanacetum coccineum | reverse complement strand
TGTTTGCGGTCACTAATAATGATTAATCCAACAAAACTTGTGCCTAATTTGTCACACATATTCGGGTTTCGGTCACTCTTTTTCAATGGAAATTGCCACGAACTCCCTAACGTGACCGTATGTGACCTACAGTGGCGCGATCTTTAGTGACAAACACCCAAAAAACACGTGTGACCATATGTATATCGTCACACATTTTTGGAGTGACCAATACCAGTTTTTGTACCAGTGGAAATGTTGTAACGCTACTTTTCTTACTGAAATATTACTTGAATTATTTCAATACTGCTTTTATTTAAACCTATGAATTCCCTAACATTATTGTTGATGTATTTGCATGTATTTTCTCAGGTTATTATATTGCTAACTGAGCTTTGGGAGCATTCGAGTCGCGCGGATATAAATATTTTTGAATGCTTTATACTTTGAGTACCATTCGACAAATGTTTTGAAAATGTTTTTTGTTACATTTCAAATAGGACCTATTGTAACTATGATATTATATAAAAATTATCGAATGGTTGACTTTTCAAAACGTCTCACTTAGAGTCGTTTTATGTAACTTGTACTTTATGCTATGAAGTAGCACCCCAAGTGGTATTCCGCTGCGTTGTGATTTTGGAGGTGTTACAGAGTGGTATCAGAGCTCAAGTTATAGCGAACTAGGTCGTTTTCAAAACATGGACTATAACTGTTTTCCAAAAAAAATTAAGAGTCTTTCACCGTTGTCCGATATCCGCGCGCGCATGCTCCCTGATCCCTTATAAGCTCTTTTTTTGCATCTTTACTACTATTACATGGATAATGAGTATTTAATGCTTGGCTATGATTTTGCTCTCTTACGTCTATCTTATGACATCTTACTATTTACCTTATATTGGTCAGTTATACAAATATTGATCACTCTGATTTTCGCGTTCTTCCTGATTTCTCATTTACTCCCTTGAGCGTTCATACTGGTATTATATAAGGATACATATACATATGGGCTACTTTCTTTTTGACCTCTTACGACTAACTTCGGACATTTACACGACTTTACTTTATTTCCTTGTGATGATATTAAAATTCGATGTAGTTTGTCAATTCCACTGATTATTTTACCATTCGACTCCGAATTGGAACACTCTTCTTATGCTTTTGAATCACATATGTTGTTTCATAATCCATCGTTTTGAAGTCTTCCAGTTGATGGGAGTACGACCTTAACTTGTCACCTCAGATCATGCCATCTTTTGGCACTTATCTTTGGAATGCGATTGACTAACGTCTCATTATTCTTCTCGTTACTTCTTATGATTTTGAAGAATCATGCCGCCAAGGAGACTCATTCTCGATGTAACATTGTTTTGACCTCGTGTTTTGTTGTGACAATGCTTAAGTAGGATAATTTATAATTATCTTATTAAAATGAATTGGGACGCCTTTTCATTTGAATAAAGAAATTATAAATCGTTGAACCATAAATTTCTTAGTCTTATTTACATAGATTGGGACGCCTTTGAATTTAAATAACGATTTGTAAATGAGTGGGCTTAAGTGTATGGCATTCGTACGAACAACCTTCTTTCGATTTGTAATTCGTTTGTGCGAATAATTCATTTTCTTCGTTCATCTAATCATTATCGTTATTATCTTCATATAAATGAGTCCTTAGACTTTTTTCAGTTTGTAATTTGTTCATTTGATTATTTCCAAATGTGTATCCGACATAGCGTGCGTCTCTTTTAACAAGTAATACGTCTGTACAAATTATTCATTGTCTGTACTCTTCTAATCGCTATCATCATTGCTTTGTACAAATGGCTATTTTAAACTTCTTTCAACTCGTAATATGTGCTATGGATTTTTCCGAATGTGTATCGATTGTCTCAAACCATATGGAGATAAGGCGAATTGAGCACCGGGACGGCGCTCCCTTAAGGTTAGAAGGCTGTAACATCTCGTATTTTGCGGTCAACATTAAATCTCGAATCCGTTCCTATTTCCATCTATGAATAAAAATTTCGTGTTTTACTTGTTAGCCGATTTGGTGAAAAACGTCGTTTTTGGCTATTTGCGAGCCGTGCTTAGGATTTTTATCCGTTTACTCAAAATAAAATTTTATGGCAACATTCACCCCTCAGACTCAACTGACACTTGAGCAAGTATTTTGGTCAATAGATCTAGAAAAACGAAAGGCAGAAGAGCTAAAGGTCAATACCCCACCCCTGCCTGTCTTGCCACCTGCGACTGTGTATCCTCCCAATACACCGGTCCATCTGGTCCCTCAAACGCTTCCAACTATAAGTCAAGTAAATATTGGTTTGTATGTAATTACTCAACTATTTTGGGACTTTGAGAAAACTTGTAAAAAGCGTATCACACCAACGGGCATAACTGAAGGGGAAAGGGGTTTTGAACAAACAAAACGATGTTACTTAACCGAAGTAATTCCATTTTTCAATCTACTCAAAGAACATTTTGACAGGGTTCAAAAATCTCTGGTCACTGAAGTTAGGGCAATGAAAGTCGATTTTGAAAATTTAGAAGCCGAGGTGGACCAGAATGAGATAGATTTAAAGAGTGGTGATATTGAACTCCCTACAATAAAAATCAACATGCAAAAGGGTTTTAAAGAATCTTAATTTTAACTAGTTCCTTTGATTTTAAGTGAAGCTTATGTTTAAAGAGTTTGAAGACAAGTGTTATTGCAAGATTTTGGCAATTAAAAAGTTAGGGTTTTATTGATTTGGATGTGTTTAAGGTTTCGGCTACAAGGGAAAATAAAGAGGGGTTTTTGTTTAATCTTTTTCCTTGCATCTACTAATGTTTGTGAGTATTTTAACCTTTCTCTTGATGTTATTTTCATATGATTATGCTATATTTGATATGCATGTATTAGAATCCAAGTGATTGTGTTATAAAAAATTGTTTTTGGATGAATTAGAATTGGGATTAAGTTGTTAATTAGGAATGGTTTTAATTAAGGGATTAGAAATTGATGAAGATTCTGTAAATAAGGTGTTAGGACCATTAAAAATCGAATTTGGGATAAAGGTTTAGCATATGGGTGCGTTTGGTTGAGTTGATTGTTGTAAATTCGGAATAGAAAACTGGGCGATTTTAGGGTCATTTTGTTAGAGTCCATAACTTAAGCATCGAATAGCTTTTTTGATTTTTTCTCTTGAGGCTTACAAACTATCTACAAAGAGTCTACTTTCTAAATAAGGTGGTTTCATGAGTTAAAAGTGAGCAGATGTTAGTCAAAATGATTTTATAAGATGAGTTTTAGAGACAGTTTTTGGGTTGTGTTTATCAGGTCAAGATACATGTTAGAACATCTTTTTAATAGATGGAATTGCTATTATAGGAAGTTTATGACGTATATGATTTTCTATAAATTTTCTAGAATTTATTGAAAGGTCAAAATGGGTCTGATCAACTGAAACGTTTAGGTGGTTGTAGCAGGGTATTTGCCGGACACTTCGGGTTGTTGGATTTTTGAAAAATAGTTAAACTTGTCAAACATTTTTGAGAAAAATACAGTAGGTCTAGGACACATTGAGGATGTTATCAATGGAGCAAGAAAATCCAATAAGATTGTTTGGTATTTTATTAGTGGTCGTAAAGTGATCATAAAATTCTGCCAAAAACTAAAAATTTAATAAAGGAGAAAAAGGGTGTTTCATGTTTAGTTAAGTCATGGAAACTATAGTGGAATGTTTATAACCATAATATACACGTTAGTATCCATCAAGTGAAGGAAAAACTAGGCATTAAGAATTCAAAGGGCGTTAAATGTAATTTGGGACTAAGGAATGTTTTTAGACAACATTTACGTTCGGGATTTCCACACTTTCCAAAAATAATAAACTTTTGTTTATGAGTCGTAACTTAATCAAAAGTCATATATCTTCGTTAAGACACGATTTTTACCAAATAATCTAAGACACAATCACATATGGATTCTATTGCTTTCTATTACTTTTTATAAACGACCTATGCGTCGTTTCATTTCATATTCTCTCTCCTAAAGCGCGTCATCAATTTAGGTCGCAGTTCGGATCTCTCGACTTCGTTTCTTTATTGTTGATCATAATGTTCGCATCGTTGTCATCGTTGTTCGCTCGTTGTGATTCTCTTATCCGATACTTCTGCTTAAGGTGAGTTCATAGCCCCACTTTTTCTCTTTTAATGGTTTCTATTATTTTTCGGGGTGCGAATACTCTCTTGATAGTTTTTCCAGTAACTCACATTGATTTTACTACCATAAGCGTTACTATGATTTTTTTTACTTAATCTTTTTAATGGCTACTTTACTTACATGAACTTTCTAATAACATGATTTGTTTACTCATGAATTTACTAATGCTTGGAATTTTCTTTCTTCATGATTTGAGATCATTGAATTATATATATATATATATATATATATGTATATATATCTATATATATATATTAATTATGAAAATGAGAGTTTTAAACACATTACTTATTTTAAATTGGACACAAGTACATTTCAAACTGTATGCTATTTCCTGATCATATTATTGTCTAAGTATCTTTGCCACTAAGTCCCCTTTTTATCATGAGCCGTTAGTTACTATGGTAGTAAACGTGAGAGTTATGGATAGATCTATTGGGACTGACAATCCCCGTCCGGGTAATTTAAACCTTGTGCTACGTCAAATAGACGCACTTACAATTGAAATAATACTTGGGTGTTTGGAAACATCAACTCTTGGAGAAAAAAACTTGGGTGTTTGGCCACACCAATTCTAAGAGAAAAATGCATGGATGTCTAGCAACACCATCTCCCTCTCACAACATATGTTAATGCTTGGGTGTTTGCAACACCAACTCTCAAGGAGAAAAATACTTGGGTGTCTGGCCACACCAACTCTCGAGGAGAAAAAAATACTAGGGGTGTCTGCAAAATCAACTCTCTCTCTCACAACACATGTTAAGGTTCGGTGTCATGAGCTTAGAGCAATAATACATATTACTTTTTGGACTTGGTGAATTTACTTCTCTTGTCTACATTACTTAAATCTTGTGGTCCACTACTGAATATCACTGGATTTATTGAATCACTTCTTGGATTTCAGAAATAATACTTTGAAATGTTGTAACACTACTTTTCTTACTGAAATATTACTTGAACTATTTTAATACTCCTTTACTTAAACCTATGAATTCACCAACATTATTGTTGACGTTTTGCGTGTATTTTCTCAGGTTATTATTTTGCTAGCTAAACATTAAGAGCATTTGAGTCGCACGGATATAATTTTTTGAAGGCTTTATAATTCGAATACCATTCGACAAATGTTTTGAAAATGTTTTCTATTACATTTCAAATGGAATCTGTTGTAACTTTGATATTTTATAAAATTTATCCAATGGTTGGCTTTTCAAAATGTCTCACTTAGAGTCGTTTTTTGTAACTTGTACTTTATGCTATGAAGTAGCACCCCAAGTGGTATTCCGCTGCGGTGTGATTTTGGGGGTGTTACATCACTCTATGCCGTTCTAATTGTAGAAATACTCTTAGTGTGTTAGCCTACTTTGGAGCATCCGGTATAGAGAACAATCAAGTACGAAGAATCTATTACATTCGTGTTAAAGGATCTTATGCTTTGAGGTGGACCCTTATTGTCAATCGAGGTTTTATAATGAATGCACAGATCACATGTACTATCAAGCTGGTCTCCTCCGGAAACAAGAGGTTAGGCAACAAAATTCGACGATAGACAAAGACAATCGTCAATATTTGTTTTTATTGCTAACCCATTAAGACGTCGGCGTTCCCCTCCGTTCCAGTATCGTCAAGGCCACATGCTCATACTCTAAGCTCAAAGACACATTCAAGACATCAATCAAGACTTGAAAAAAGCTTTGAACTTCAAAAGATACACTTCCACAACTCTGACAATCAAGAACTTCCTCAAAGAACATCAAGTATGTGATTGCAAATCGATCAAGTCAAAAGGTTTATTTTTAGGGAGATTATTAGCTTTCAAGAGATGTCATAGTATGAGTATGTTGGTTAAGAAAACATTCCCGTCAAGTATCCATAATTATCTCAAGGCTAAAGATAAAGTCAAGCAAGATAAATATCAAAGATCCAAGATCACAAGGCATGCAAAAGAACTATGAAGAACTGCCCACTGCTATAAGATTCCAAGATTTACAGCATCAACGTAATGAAGCTATTTTTGAAATGACCACATCTTAGGGAGAGATTGTTAGCCTACATTTTTATGAAGTTGTTAGGTTTAAGAAAAAGACTCGGTCACCCCGTGTATTGTCTAGAATAGCATAGCTCTTAATCGTTAGCGTATGACTTATGGTGTTGGGCCGGTCTTTACCCACATGTTAGCCCACTCCATAACCCACTTAGGGCACTTAAACTCTTGTATTTAAACACCCTTTCCAGCCATGGGAAGGGTTGGTTGTTCATTGTATAACAAACACACACTAAGTGTCTTTCTCTCACTAGAACTTCCCATTTTCTCTCTCTAGAAATCGGCCTACACACTAATCCTTGATTGTGTTATGATTTCCAATATACTACAATTGGTATCAGAGCACATGGGATGCATTACTTGTTTGATATGTTCGTTTCTTTTTCTTGAAGAAATAATCAAAATTTGGTTTTGAGGTTTATGGTTTTCACATTGGCTTTTTTGATTCTCATTGTTTGTGGTGTTAAAGTTAGTGTTTTTAGTGTGTTTTAGCCTTCTCTAGTACCAAGCTTGTGCAAGAAAAACTCTACGCTTAAACGTCAAAAGGGTGATTTTTGGTGATTTGGAAGCTTTTCTGGAAAATTGCGTTTTGGTCTCCCTGGAGAGTTTTTAGTGAGTTTTGTCTTTGCGTTTTGTCTGAGAAATAGTACTAGGTTTGTCTTCTAGTGTGGGTACAGCAGTTGGCGATTTTGTGTTTGCGTTTTGGTTAACCAATACAGGTTGCGTTTTGATGTATTTGCGTTTTGTCTCCAAGTGAAGGGGACCATCATTGGCGTTTTGACTAGGAGAAACTTTAACCTATTAATTCTGATTGTGTTTTTGTTTAAAGAGGTGATTGCGTTATGACCAAGAACGTCATGCGTTTTGTCTCCTTCTTCATTGTGTTTCTATGTCCTGCATTTTTGTCCAAAAGTTGATGACCCTTATTGGCGGTTTTAGTGGAAAGAATCCTAGCAAAAATAACTTCTTACATTGCGTTTTGTCTTTGCTTCTTGATTGGTTTTGTCTAGGACACACTCACTGAGTTTTTTTCTAATCCATAACATTGAGGACTTGTCTAGATTTCCTAGATGAGACTTGTGTAATTTCATCTGTAAAACCTTATCAAACCAAAAAACCAAACCAAATCACAACAAACAACTTGTCACCGTATATTCAACAAACAATCACACTTTTGAAAATACAATCACTAAAAAATAATAAAAACACAAACCCAATCATTATACGATCCAAAGTGTATTCATAATACAATCAATCAAAACAATCATGTCTAGTAATCAGTGATATTCAAACGGCCGGTTCTGAGGACTGATTACGAATCTTGGTCACAACGAATCCGTTTGTACTGTAGAGAAAGGAAAAAATGGATCCTAATTCTCCAGTTATTGATCAAGGAACCATTTGAGCTTGGAACCACAAGGAATACACTTGGAATACCCCTGTGGGAGGTGTTTCTAACTTTGGACCAAGAAAGGTCCTCGTTACCTATGAGGATTCTAAGTGAACGCGAGAAGAAGCCAATACGATGCATATTGTCCATTGCAACAATATTGTGACTTCAAGGATTACCCAAAGATATTAAAGCTCATCAATCACAACATTGAAGCAAAAGCAATTTGGGACAACGTCAAAATGCTTCTTGCAGGTTCTGAGCTCACCAAAGAAGACCGAGAATCACAGTTGTACGATGAATTTGAGCGGTTCAAGATGCTTCCAGGTGAAAACATCAATGAGTTTTATAGTTCGTTTTTCACACGTCTGGTCAACGGACCTGAGGAATATCAGAATGGGCAAAGCCTAAACATTTAGCTGAAATCCAAGTTTGTGAACAACATGTCACATGAATGGATAGGTTTTGTGACAGCCGTTAACTCAACAAAGGTCCAAAGAGATAAATCAGAACAATGTACTGCATATTTAAAAATCTAAAAAATAAAACAACATGAGAAGCATGCTGCACAAGATCGACTGATTATTAAAAGAATCACTCCTGCTACTAATGATCAACTTGCATTTGTTTCAACTATCCAACCTCATGCCCAATCATCACATGTACATTCTCATCAATATCCTTCTTCATCAACAAACCCTTAATCACTACAATATCCACAATTCCCTGAAACATCACAAATTGATTCTAGCATACACCCAAACTGCATGAAAATACTGAAAACCTAACCAAACAAATGGCATTTTGCCCAAATATCATTCAGTGCTACAATTCTCAGATAAAACAATCAAACTTCGACCTATTCTAACACCTCAACACTCAAGCAACCAATCAAGATGGTCGGGTTTGTCTTTAGAATGTTCAAGGGACGACATATCAGAATCAGAACAGAGGTTTATTTTGTTGGGGAAATGGTGCTGCAGGCTAATGGGGGCGCACAGAGAATCAGAGTAGAATGCCAATGCAGGTCAAGGAAAACTGGTCAAGTGTTATAATTGTAATGGGATTGGACATATTGCACGGAACTGTACTCAGTCGAAGCGTCCACAGAATTCTGATTATTTCAAGGACAAGATGCTGCTGATGCAAGCCCAAGAGAATGGTGCAGTCTGGAGGAATGGGAAAACTTCTCTTTCTGGCTGGGTGACAGGACACACACCTTTTGATGCAGATGTGGATAATCAACCAGTCCAAGACTTAGCTCTGAATGAGGACAACATTTTCTAGGCAGATGAATGTGACGCTTTTGATTCAGATGTTGATGATGAACCGACTGCTCAGTCTACAATTCTTGGCCAATTTATACTCAACGGGGCAGAAATCCACAAGTTGGTCTATCTAATGCATCAATCTTATCTGAGGTACATATTCTGGAAAATGCTATTGATGCATTAGTAGTTATTAATCGGATGACATGAGATTCATAATGAAGTACAACAGGCAAATGTTATTGACTCAACTAGTGTCGATATGGGTAACAGTAATGTTATTCCATATGAACAATATTTGTCGGTCGATAATATTTCTGTTGTACCAAGTTGTGCATCTTCTGCTCTAAATGATGTATGTGTGTCGTCTGATAATGATGCGTTCGTTCCTCATGACCCAATAGCCACTGAACTTAAGATCTATAAGGAACAAGTTGCCAGTTATTGAGGCAACGTGATTCTAGTTTGAACTATACTGAACTGTTGAACAGCGAAATGATGATCAATGCTGTGCTTTTATTCAAAATCGTAATTAAAATCGGAAGAAAAATCTTAAAAAGGAACTTTCATTTCTGTAAAGTTTGCAACTTAATTCAACTATGGAAAACACAAGTGGGGGGGATTTTTTTAAAATGAATAAACTGTAACGACTTTGAAACAAGAGTTTAAAACAGAAAGAGTCCAATCCCTGACTGATGTTTTCCAATTCTAAAAAACACCTTAACGATAAAACTGAGAATAGCTTCACTCACAAGATCAATCATTCAAACTGAGTGTCCTATAGATGTTATATCCAACTCAGGTGTTGACCAAAAAGACCAAAATGCGCTAGGTGCCCAGAACCCTTCTTTACCTCAGACAGAGCCAAAAGAGGCCAACCTGGCACTATATGATGGTGAAGAATTCTTAAGACTCATCAAGTGCCGGTAATTGTTTCCATCTTTTAGAGAAGACCTAGAAGTTGCAGGATACAATGAAATAAACTTGCATGCGAAAATGAAAATGACTCTGCCTGTGTGGAAAAGAGGGTTAACATTACACCCCCTAATTACTCAAAAGAAAATTTTATGGCAACATTCACCCCTCATACTCAACTGACACCTGAGCAAGTATTTTGGTTAATGGATCTAGAAAAACAAAAGGCCGAAGAGCTAAAGGCTAATGCCTCACCCCTGTCTGTCCTGCCACCTACGACTGTGTATCCTCCTTATATACCAGTCCATCTGGTCCCTCGAACGCTTCCAACTACAAGTCAAGTAAATTTTGATCTGTCTGTAATTACTCAACTATTTTGGGATTTTGAAAAAACTTGTAAAATGCATATCACACCAATGGGCATAACTGAAGGGGAAAGGGGTTTTGAACAAACAAAACGGTGTTACTTAACCGAAGTAATTCCATTTTTCAATCTACTTAAAGAACAGTTTGACGTTCATGTTTTTCCCATGCTCGTTCTGTCATCAAGTGGATCAACGTACCTTTGATTGTAGTCTTATTCACTTGTTCAATCAAAAAATAGCAACCTCATATGCAATTTTTGAGGGGGAGAAGTGTGAATAAACTACATGTTGATTGATGTTTTAAAAATGGTCATACGGCTCCTGTACACTCCAGTCTAGGACCCGCACCTAACCTTTTGATTCCTGGACCTATAAGTTCAGGGCTCGTACCTAATCCTGCTCCTGCTATACCATATGTACCTCCCACCAATAAAGAATTGGAGTTGTTATTCCAACCATGTTTGATGAATATTTCACTCCACCGGGTGATCGTCAGGTTCCTACTATTAATGCAGTTCAAGTCCCGGTTAATTTAACCGGTCCATCAGTATCCATCTCCTGTGATCAAGATGCACCATCGGGAAGTCATTTAACATCATCCTCGGATCATCAATCCTCTTCGGTACATCATGGTGTTGCAGCTGAGCAATCTTTGAGTTAAACCTTTCTGCTGGCTGTTCCCGAACCATTTGTCAATGTGTTTTGCCCCGAACTCAAATTTGAAGAAAATCATCGTCATAGGGGTAACATGACAACTGAACCCAACCAATCCACTCAGCCGCATGAACATCTCCAAAATGGACCGATTCTCATCCTATTGACAATATTATTGGGAACCCCTCTCGACCGGTATCCACTCGAAAACAGCTTGCTACAGATGCTTTATGGTTTGGGCTTTACAACTCAGTAATTGTCAATGTCAAATCGAACTACTTCAATTCTGCTGTTACTGAAGCTGCTGGTTTCAAGCACATGCAAGATGAAATCCTGAATTTGATCGACTAGACGTATGGTGAATTAGTTGTCACCTCTGACTGTGCCTGATTATGCTTCATGGATTCTATAAAGGTGAACTTGACTAGTATGGTGATGTGTTAAAAAACAAGAACACTTTGTTTGCTCAATGTGTCATAAATGTATCTTTAATGCAAATCATGATAATTGTATAACAAAATTCCTAAAAGAGGTGAATTCTTGTGCTAAGGTTCAATCCCCTAAGACTAGAAACAACACCAAACCTGTTGAACCAAAGAGTCATACTCAGAAACCTAGAAGGCAGCTTGCTATAGGAAAAAGGTTTTCTCCCAAGAAGTCTTTCGCTGTGCATGAGAAACCAAACACTCCTAGATCTTGTCTTAGGTGGAAACCGACGGGTAGAATTTTCAAGATTGTTGGTCTTAGGTGGATACCTACTGGAAAAATGTTCACCGATAACACAACCAAAGTTGACAGTGAACCTCCAAATGGTTCAAATGGTGATATCACTAACCCATATGAATGCGATCAAACTCTTAATGTCAGTGCAGGTACTACTAACTCAAGTGCAGGTACATCTTATAATCTTATAAAGGAAAGACTTAAAGTTTGGTTGCCGAAAAGACTGATATCTCATAAACCAGTGGTTTAAGGGATACAAATCTGATGCACATGAACAATGACGTCTGTTCACATCAGTTCAGGCCTTGCTCTTCAACTACAAAATGACGTCTGTTCACCATCAGTTCAGGCCTCGCTCTTCAACGACAAAATGACGTCTGTTCACATCAGTTCAGGCCTCGCCCTTCAATGACAAAATGACGTCTGTTCACATCAGTTCAAGCCTCGCTCTTCAACGACATATGGCGTCTGTTGACAACACTTCAGGCCCCATTCCTTAAAAGAAATAAAAAGTGTACGATTCAGTGCGCTTTATCTTCAAAAGAAGAGAAATTTTCTTGTATCCTATGTATATACTATAAATTAGAAAAACACAAAAATATTTTCCAATTCTTTTAATAATTTTATAAAAAGAAAATACAAAAATATAAAACTTACAAAAAACCATAAAAATTAGAAAACAAAAAATACCAAAAATTATTTTTCAAGACATGTCTTTTAAAAATCGATAATATTTACGGATCTAGAAATGTCATTCAATAATGACACGGGTCTTTAAATAAAGTTCGAGCAGAAGTTCAAACTTTCAAAACATGTCTTCATGGCTTGCTATTATTTCTGATATGCAACCCGGTTTTTAAAATGAGGAAAGCACGTCACCAAAAAGACGGTTGTTCCTTACAACGGGTGATTAAGTTCTCCTGGGCATGGATTACTTTATATTCGTGCACCCTCGATCTAATGTACGCTTCAGTGCATTATTTCTTGATACAGAAGAGAAGTCTTCTTTCTAACTAAATAATTTTTATTTTTTGATTCTTCAAAAATTATTTGTGTTAACCACGGTGGTAAAAGTGTTATTTGAAAAATCAATCAGATCTAGATTTCTCATAAGAAATTTGACACTCAGTCAATGACTACAGCTCTTTCAATAGAAAACGGGTCATTAATTGAGGGGGAGAGTGTTTTTTCAAATTTTATGACATCAAACGGTCGTATTAATTTATCATATACTTAAACGGAAATGGTTTTGTATTTAAATGGGGTTATAATCTTAATTTGAAGAGGAGTTAATTTATTCTAACTCAAAGAGCCAAATGTGTCATTAATTAGAAAGATTAGGGACTTATGTGCAACTTGCTAAATGTTTCCTAGCTGTAATTAACTACAAGGACCAGTTGTTTCATTTACTAATCTTATTCAACCCTAAATTCTTAATACCGAAAATACAAGAAGCTTGAAATCCCAGGGACTAAATCTGCCAACTTTAAATTGCTGGGATATGGCTGTTAGGATTAGATGATTCGAGTTTGATGTTCAAATATGATCCCCATGCGTTTGTATGATCTGATTGAATGATTTTTGAATGTTGATTGATCTTTGCTAGTCGATTACAGTTTGATGGTTGTCGATTAAGTGATTGCGTACTAGTGTTATGCTTAGGATTGTACTTTCTGTGTTGGAATTAGGTCCCTAAGATCCTGAATTGAAAGTTGAAATATGATTGAATTGCATATGATTGATAGTTGTTTGCTTGAAAATTCCTGGTAGCGGTTTGATGATGATTTAAGTCTATCGTTTGTGATTTAATCTCACCTTAATCAAATATGGCATGTCAATCAATCATGGCCAAAATTCTCATCTAGCATCAAACATCTGTCATGTCTGCCTATCTTTGTTGATAGAATTGTGCAGATAACATGGCTAATGAGCATGTTCCCTCTCCTGCTACCACAAGATCTGATGATCAGATTCTGCTATTTAATGCATGGGTGTCGATTGGAAAGGGTAATCATGTCTTGGATCTATAAAAGAAGCAAAGGAACCTAATCTTTATATCTCTGTGGATACTCTACATAACAAAAATTTCTTCAGAGCTCTCACTGCATCAGCTGATGCTCCTTCCAGCTTTACAACGATAACTGAAACAACATCAACACTTCCACCACCACCACCTCCACTACAACAATTAACAGTTTATTGAGATATTCGGTAGAAGGTTAAAGATCTGAAGAATCTTCAGGAATCTCGAATGCTTCTTTAAGTGGAAGGTTCAGAGATATTGATTACCGACTAATCAAGAGAATATAATGATTTTATCATTCCAACATTAAGGTCAATATCATCTGTTATGTAACATACATTTTGTACATTATAAGTAGTATGGAATTAGATGTTATGTGTCAGTCTATGAATTTTTTATGAGTTTTTCGTTAAACTCAAAATTCTTCAAAATTATCACAACTGACACTAACATAGACCCTCATAATTTGAGGGGGAGCAGTAATATGTTCCAAGTGTGGCTTGTATATAATCGGCTCACGTTTCTCTTAAAATTTTAGCATATTTAAATCCATTGGGATCCAAATATGCAATCTGATAAAAAAATGTGATCTGATAAATGGGATTAAAATATGCAATCTGATAAAAATGGGATTAAACTATGCAATCTGATAAAAAATGTGATCTTTTGAACTTAAGTGTAGGCTCTCCCATATGTGCTAAACGCTTTCGAATATCGATGGACATATTGAGGGAGAGCGAATGGTGTATGATGGCAATTGTGGAATAACTAAAGACCGATCCTGTAACTACTTTATCGGAGTTATAAGGATGGTAAGGTTAGGTACTCGTTCCCACAATCTCGCCAGAGCTGGAGGGATTTACCCAGGGATAATCCACTAGTTAGTGTAGAATTCCTTAGGTATGATTAAAAAAGGAGAATAGTGCGGACTGAGATGGAGCTAGTGCTAGAACATACCCAACAAGGTACTAGTAATGAAGTCTCGGTAAGCACTGAAGGGGTTGAAGAATGAAAAAGAAATGTTAAGATAAAGGGTGAAAAGAAAGCAGCCATCTTTAAACATTAGACAGAAACTGGGTCACTACATATGTTGTCAGAATCACATGGTTGATTGTTGACATTGAAGACAAGTATCATGGACCCAGTGATACGCTGCACAACCCTCCCTAGCCACTCAAGATCCCTCAAAGGTCTCTTGTTTCATATCTCATGGAGATCAATACATTTCTATTGTCTCTCTCACTCTGAGTTAGATGATATTGAAAAGGTGGCAGTCTGCTCCAGCCTTCGACTACTAAAACTAAATGTGCACTATAGAGTCTAGAGCCATGAGATTAATACAAACTAAGCATGCTCATCACACATTGTGATACTATGTAAGATCTTAAGAGTCCTACGCATTATCCTCGTGGTATTGCCAAAACATCCGAGTGATACGAAAGTACTCACAATGAAGATGGAAATCCTTCTAGAGCCAACATCTAACAAGTTCTTGGTAGGTGACTTGTGAGATCCTAAATGGATCAAACTTGTGACAATGGGCATCGATTCGGTCCAGATTATGAACTGATGGAGGATGAATTTTGATAAAAGCTTAAAACTCTCGACGTGTTACAAAAACGCTTTTATTAGTGATACGTCGATTGATTTTCAAATCAATTTTCTCTTCAATCGATGAGATAGTAACTCATTGATTCACTCTTAC
>BQNB010156392.1:0-15273 GCA_026074375.1 Tanacetum coccineum | reverse complement strand
AATATATCAAAATGGATGTTGAATTAAAGAGCATAAAGTTTTAAAAAATATGGTGAAATTAGATCAAAATAAAATTAAATAAATAAAAAGATATTTCAATTTGAAATAAAGGTGATTTTTTAATCAAAAGGTAACACGTGTCACTTTATGATGTGATTACCAAAAATGAGATGGATGGTCAAGATTGCACATTCTTATCTTAATTTTTAATGGGTCCCACATTATAAATGCTTTATATAGTAGTATAGATATAGTAGACGTATATTTTTACAAATGTTCAATTATACGTAGAATTCACATACCATCGTAAAATGACAATCCAACGTACATATCATATGAGTAATATTTCGAAGACACGTATTATAGTGGAACATTCAAATTAATTGGGATGAAAACGAGCTAAGCCGAGCTTGAGCCAGTCGAAGCTTGAGCTCGACTCGTTTATATTTTAGAGAGCTCGAGCTCGAGCTTGGCTCGGTTCGAGCCTTAAGATTTGAGCTCTATCTTGGTTCGTGGTATGAAATACAATATAAAGCTCAAGCTCGACTCGTTTGTGATGTGCCTATAAAGAATAAAGCTTGGCTTATTGAGCTTACTTGTTCGTGCTCGTTTATTTGTTTTGAAATGTACTAAGAGCATCTCTAATGCAAAAAACACAAATAGCTTTTTACAATTTTAAAAAGCTTTTTGGAAAAGTTTTCTTGCATTGAAGTAAAAGCTTTTTGAAAAGCTTTCTCTAATGACTTGTTAAAATACAAGTCATTCTTCAAAGCTTTAGCATACAAAACTTGTATGCATTAAAAGCATTAAATGCAAAAAGTCTTTAAAGACTTTTTGCATTGTAGATGCTCCAAGGATTAAGATCCTCCAATGTTTATATGAACTTTACCGATAAAAGTTTTCTCACAAAATAACAATGAGGCCTAGAGAACCGACTTACATTATTTTTGTGAGAAAACTTTATCGATAAAGTTCATATGAACTTTAGAAGATCTCAGTCCATGTACTAAAGCTCGTTTAGGCTCGCAGGCCTATTTGAGCTCGGACTCGATTATTAAATGAGCTTTATTTAAGGCTTAAGCTCAGGATCAAACCCGTTTAGGTTCAGTTCGTTCGAGCTTTTTATCGATCCGATCTCGAGCTTTTCATGAGCGGCTAGGCTCGTTTTCGGCCTTAAAATAGTACGCTTGCTTCTATTTTGTACTCCCTCCGTCCCATATTAAGTGTCCATTTTTGACTTTTTAAAGTATTTTTTCTTCAACTTTGACCTTAATTATTTCTTCTTATGTTATATGATACTCAATGCAAAATATATGAATGGATAGAGTTTCGAATGTATTTTTCATTGGTATAATTTTCAGTAAGCATTATATAACATAAAGAAAAATATTTACGGTCAAAGTTTATGAAAAAAGAATTCAAAAAGTCAAAAATAGACACTTAATATGGGACGTAGGGATTACTATAGTTTAATGTTCAAACCTTTTGAAAATTCAAAACTCATCATTCTGAAAAAATAAGTTAACTGTCAACATTAAATGAAGAAGTGCAAGAATGCATTTATGTTTCACCATCCAACCACCTTTCATTTTCCCACAAGCTGAGAAGCTAAACCTCAGGTTAAAGCTTATATTAGAAGCCGGAAGTTGAGTATATATTAGTTTAAAAGCTGGTTAGAGCGAATTAATTGGAGCTGTAGCTTATTAATACGAAATCGCAAAAAAATTCGTCAAATTAAATTCACATATATTTTCAGCTTTTGCACGATAATCTATTATATTTTTAAGGGGGGTTAATATATACGAAGGTTACTAAAGTTTACAAAAATGTTCGCCTAAGTAACTAGAATTTCATTTTTTTCACTGGGGTTACTAAGACCCTAAGAAGCAACAACTCACAATAAATTCATCATGTTATTCGAGAAACCTGAATACAAATTTTTTTTTTTAATTGATAAGTTAAGTAACAAAAATGTCAGCGATGTTACAAGTTAAGTGATCTTTACCGTATATTTTCATAACTTTATATAACCTCAAAGTCAGTTTCATACTTGAAGAAAACCCAAGTGAACAAAATGAAACTCTAGTTTCATCCGAACGAACATTTTTGTAAACTTTAGTAACTTTCGCGTATATAGTAACCATTTTTAATAGGGTATTTAAATAATTTAACTATTATAAGCTCTTAAAAATTCCCTTACTATGGGCCATTGACTATATAAGGTTTTATCAGCTTATAAAAATCTTTCATAAGCTCGTTGTGACAAACACTGACTTATTTTATAAGCCTCCCTGTTTTAAATCTTAACCCTAAAAGCTTTCGAAAGCCCGTTTGCCAAACATAGCTAGATTTTTTAATTCGACGGCTTATAAAAGATAATCATTAGGGAGTTACTAATAATGTAAGTACAAGTAATCATCGTGTTCTAAATCTGAACATCCTCTTACCTCATTTTACCACTCGCTTTGTTAACCGGTATAAGAAAGTTTTTTTATTGTTTTTTTTTTCCTATTTTTTCGTTTTTTAATACTTTTGAAATTACAAAATTTATAATATTTTTTATTCTATAAATTTTTTTTACCGTAATTTTAATAAATAATATAAAAAGTGAAAATTCAACATGCCGAAATCCTTAAGGGTTTAAAAAACCACCGCCCTTCTTATCATTAAGTAATTCTTCCAACGTTGTATTATGAGCACAACAATAATAACCCACCTCATATGAATGACCCTTGGTTCAAAAAAATAATACAAAAGACGCTACAGAGTCGGATATTTATTTAAAGTAGGTGGAGGTTAGGATTCACGAACAACACTTGTTATGATCTAAAGTATCTCTGAGGATTGTGGTACCACCTTCATGACGTTGGTCTCTTATATTCGATACTAAATACAGAAGTAAAGTTGTGTCGTCCTTTGTGGACCGAGTAATAACCCAACTCAAGTTATGATTATTTTATTTAAGAGTCTTAAGTGCTTTGATGAATCCTTCAAGTGAATCAAATACATTCTTCGATGATTACTAAACTGAATCACGATAATATAAAATAAATTAGAACCTCAAGTTCTAATATGATCCGGTTAATGGAATCAATAACATAACATGAGAAAAAGAAAAATAGAAGTTCAAGTTATGATTCTTTAAAAAAAAAGTATGGACCTCAAGTTCTACTACGATAAATGATATCAAAATAATGTAACCTTATGTTATGTTTGAAAAAAAATTAGAACCTCGAATTCTAATCTGATTCAATTAATAGAATCAATAACATAACCTCATGTTATGTTATAAAGAAAAAAAGATAAAACCTCAAGTTTTATCATGATTCCCTCTGAAGAATCAATAATGCGTTGTATTCTAGTAGATCGAGAGAAATCTACTAAATTTTAAAGATATAAAACGCAATGGTTATCATCTTGAAACCATGACTCAAAATAAAATTGAGTATCTTCAAATTGCATCCATTAAAAAATAAAAATAAAAAGTCCATAATGAAAAGAATAAAAGGTTTGTCTTCTGGATTGTAAATCAGACAAAAAATAACATAACCTCATGTTATGTTAAAGAACAAAAAAGTATAATTAGAACTTCAAGTTCTAATATGATTCTTTAAAAAGAATTAATATCGTTACTCAAGTTACGATGTATAAAAAAATAGGACCTCAAGTTCTATTATGGTTCCTTCACAAGAACTGGATAAAATAACATTAATGTTATTGTTTATACATTTTCTTCTACTTCATTTTAAGATCCACAAGATTTACTATGAAAGAATTATCATAACCTCATGTTATGATTATATTTATTCATTATAAAACCTCAAGTTTTATTATTATGAATAAAAAAATATAACCTCAAGTTATTGTTATATTTTAAAAGAACTTCAAGTTCTTTATGATTCGATTTTAGATAAATCATAATAACATGACCTCATAGTTATTGTTATCATTACTTTCTTTTGTGAACCTCAAGTTCAATTATGATTCTATCAAGAGAATCATAAGAACATAACATCAAGTTATGAATGTGATGATTTAAATAACCTAAACTTCTATTATGATTCCAATTGAGAATCAATGACATAACCTCAAGTTATGTTACAATTTTATTTTTAAACATCAAGTTCATATTTTACATTGATTTTTAACAAAGAATTAAAATAACATAACCTTGTGTTATGATTGTAATGTTCTGTTTAAAAAAATGATAAAAACCTCAAGTTCTATCATGATTCCTTCAAGAGAATCGGACAACATAATCACATATTATGTTAAAAAAAGAAACAGGACAGTTAAAACCTCAAGTTCTAACGTGATTCAATCAGTATAATCAATAACATAACCTAATGTTATGCTAAAGAAAAAATGTATATATAGAGCCTCAAGTTCTATTGTTGTAAATCCTTCATTTGAATCACAATCTTATGTTCTTGTAATAGAACCTCAAGTTCTATTGTTATAACCTTAAGTTCTATTCTCTTGCTTCATTTAATTGTGATAATTTCATAATATGCTTTTCATAACAAGGGCCGATTTCTATTATTCATAACAAGGGTCGATTTTCATTCTTTTCCACAAAACGAAAAAAAAAAAAGGCCTATAAACTTGTTTGATCGGTAACTTTTGTGATATATAAAAAAAAGTTTTTCTAATATGATGATAATTCAATCTTTTTGCTAAATGGTGCCTATTTGTGTCCATTTTTTTATATGGTGTAGAAATGTCAAATTTAAAACTTTCAAATGTGGTTTTTAGTATTCTTGACAATTCGGAAAAATATTATCTCCTTTGAATTTTTTGATGCTAAAATTAATCTTATCACTCATAATCTAGTTGAATCAATCAAAACTGAAATAAAGTATTTTTACGAGAGTACGCCACAACAGTGGTATTCCCCCGTCTTTTTCTTCATCATGAAGACCTCAAAAGGAATAAGAAATATCAACCTCAAGTTGCAACTAAATAAAAAAGAGAATGAAAAAATGAAACAAAAAGTCCTCCTTATAAGAGTGTACTAAAACAATGATGTTCTTGGTCATCTCAAATGGGGATTTTAGAAGAGAATATCTAACGTTGAAAGATTCGTTAACTGTATGTCAAAATCTAAAGAAAAATTTGACCATCAAAGGCAAGAAATTTTTGTAAATGCGAGCACATTTTTGCAATATTGAGTATTACCTTTGAATGATGAAAAGAAAAAATGCGATGAGATGGTTGCCTCGAATATACACATATATCGAGAACGATGATTTGTCATAAGTTTCATTAAACAAAGCAATGGGTATTGCGTTAAGAAACACGATAAACCCGTTTACTACATAGCTTCCATTTACTGCAACTTGAATGTGACTCAATAAACTATGATCATATCATGAATATGGACGTTGTGAATTGAATTATTGTCGATGTTAATTTCAAAGCAATTAGTTGTGCAACCCTTAAGTCAAGATAAAAGCTGAAATGATCCAACATGATTATCTCCATTTCCCTCAAGTGAATGTGAGAAAATAAGATCAACAAAAGATCACAATCCCCTCAGGTAATGTGATAAATGATCAATAAAAAAACTTCATTTCCTCACGTGAAATGTTATAATGTAATGACATGTCAAAGAATCATTTATCTTGAAAACGGACAGGTCAATTATAAAATGACAAACCACAGTATGGCAGAAATAAAAAAGGAGCGAAAAAAATGAAATAATGCAAAAATGCAATGTGATGTATCAAAGTACAATGTGTCAAAGATATTAACAACTATATTCTAGAGTAAAAATTTAAGCTAACAAATTGTGCTCCGCAAAAAGAAATTATATAATTGTCCCGCGAAGTTAAAATAAGGATGCATATATATTCTTTTTGTGTCCTACGTACCATGGCAATATATCAAGAATAGTTAAAGCAGATTCATAGGCATATACATAAAGATTTATGAGCAAAAATTATAAAAATTTTTGAGCATGACCGGTTACCAACCAACGCCAAATCATTAAAGATTAACGCGAAAACTATAGAAGAATAAGATTCCTTCAATCTAATGTTTTATCTCTCAAAAGAAAGTTGATTATTAATCTAATCAACTAGAATGGAGACCTCAATTCCTTCCTCAATATTCAGGAAATAAAACAAATGGATATATGTAGGACATTACAAATCCATTGTTAGAACCATAAAGTTTAAAATCATGCTTCGGCTAAATGGTCATCAAATCGCAACCCTCAAGATTGCATATTAATAGACTTAAAACGAGCCCTACAATTCCAGAGTAAGTTTATCATCATGAAATATCCGAGAATTAACTTCTTAAATTTCAATGATATTGAGAGAAAACTTATTGTGTTGTATGAGGCTTTAATAAATAATATACACAACAAACAAAATTAGCATATGCCAATATGTAATTATAAATCCCCATTTTATAATTGGTTTTGGTTATAAAACCAAACAAAACCCATTTAAGTTTTTTGTATGCAAATTAACTCCACCTAAATTCATCAAATACCGGATATAGAAGAAGGATAATTCCTTCAGGGGAAAGAAGAAAGCTGCAAATTCAGTAAATGAATAACATAATCCTATTGATCCTCGAAAGAAATTTATGAGTTTATTATTCAATGGCAATGAAATATCATCCAATATGTTATTATAAAATCCTCCAATTTATAATTGGATTTGGTTATAAACCAACATATCCCCTATAAGTTTTTTGTATGCAATATTACTCCACCTAATAAGCACATATACAGGATATAAAAGAAGGATAATTCCTTCAGAGGAAAGAAGTACTACAGAATTTTCAGAATGATTAACATATTCTATTGATCCTCGAAACGTAAATTTTAATGAGTTTATTATTCAATGATAATCTCATAGCCATACATAAACATGAGCCTAAAAACAAAAATTTCAGCTACTTCATGCTCTGATTTAAAAAGTTGCCCGAAGACACTATTTTATTATGACATGCCTCAATGGTAGACAAATCGATTCCAAATAAAATCCTCAATGAAAAATATGGAGCATGAAAACAAGATGGTTGTTCGAGGTATAAAAGACCCCATGATAGACTATAAAGAAGACACTAGACATTAAGGTTCCAAAGACACCCAGATAGCTAATGAATCTCAATAAAATGTAATCTTGTCTTGAATTCTATGGGAATCGACAACAAAGGTGAAGGTCGACAAGTTATTCTACATATAATATATTCATTGTATTATGCATGATGAGGATCAACAATCAATTAATATCCAAATGTTCGCTCAACGAAATGATTGGCCAACATATAAAGACATAGTATCTTGCAAATACTAAAAGTATTGGAACGTGAAGTTCAATGACACGTCATTGTGGTAAAATCTGATTAGATATACAATACGGATTTGTACGAAACCGAAATAAGAGCTTCTAAGTTATGTTGGCATATAATACTTGACTTTGAAATTAAAATAAAGTTCACTAACCCCCGACGATACTCAGATCCCAACCAAAACATAACCAACGCTTATCACTAACCAGCCAATAAACCATAACGCCATACCCATCTCTTAACAACCATCCCACAAATAATAAACCTCCAGAAACAAACACACCAACCAAAACCCTGACATACTCCCTCGACCCTCAAATAGATCCCATATCAACCTCCAACGAAACAAACCCATCCAAAAACGCCCCATTAGCACACATGGAACAAGAAACCATTAATGTGGAAAACACGGTTCAATCCTACAATGTGAGAATTGAAAGGACATCCCGATTCAATGGAAAACATTATGTTCATTTGTAGGAAGAAGGCTTCTTAGATTTAAACATTCAATCATGTTGGGCTGGATACTAGGATTTGGATACAATTATCCCTCATCAATGTACTGCTTAAAATTCCAAGAGAATGGAAAAGTCTTAAAAGGTTGTATTCGATTAAAAGGGCTTCCCATGCCTCTAATATTAAAAAATAAGACGGAACGAATTTCTTGGATTGAGGTGAGTGTGTTTTAACCTTATAGTGCTTGGTGGCTCATGGCATACAAAAAGAATGAAGTAGCTATTTGGGAAATCTCTTGTTCTTTGGATAGAAGAATCCATAGGCATGAGTTCGGTAGACTTTGCAATCTACCAAATCACATCAACTCATTTCTAAACTGTTCAAGTCGACATCAAAGAATGTAGTCTTTTGAGGTTTTGTATGGGTCCAAGAAATTGGATCATGGAGAACAAAAAATAAAGATAGACACAATGTCATTTCCCTCCCAAACCACGGATTTAAAGGAGGTGGATCATGTATCTGAATCAAACGACGAGCAACCGATTGATGATTTTGAAATACTCCAAACAAAACTCAACAATATGGATGAACAAGCTTTTGACAATGAACTGGGTACCGAAGGGGACAAAAAAGATGGTGAAAATAGGTATTCAATCGACTCCCCAAAGAAAAAAATGGAAGAAGACACCAATTTTAATTCCACTAATTCAGAAACAAAGGATAATTCTTCGGATTTAAGTAGACCTCCTGGATTTGAGTTCATGAAAAAGAGCTTTTCATCATCTAGCAATTGTTCTACATCGTTTGCAAGACGTAGAAAAAATGATATCAAAGGATTTTCCCTTTTAAGTGAACTCAACCAAATCATTGATGTGGGCTCATCACTTGGTTATGATGTTAGAGGATGTAAAAAAACTCTAAACAAAATGATCAAAGGAATCGGGATTCACATGGTTGACAAATGAATATTTTGTCAATAAATAGTTGTGGTACGAGGAAAAGAAGAAAACGCATGTGGATAAAGGACCTTTGCCTTAAACACAATGTGCATTTTCTTGGGATTCAAGAATCAAAAATGACTCGTCTTGAGCTATTTCGAATTAAATCTATGTGGGGTAACTATGCTTTTGATTATGCTTGTAGTATGGCTCGTGGTCTCTCAGGTGGTCTTATTTCTATATGGGACCCCAATATGTTCTCTAAGAATTCTATTTGGTGTGACGACTCGTTTATTATTATCAAAGGGAATTGGAAGAATGTAGTGGGAGACTGTTTCATGGTGAATATTTACGGCCCACAAGATCATGTTTCTAAACTTGCCTTATGGAATAGACTCACAGACTTCATGCATCACCATAATGGCTCCTATATTATGTTTGGAGACATGAATGCTGTCAGAAACGCACAAGAAAGGTTTGGTACTACTTTGAATAGTATTGAAGCTGATCATTTTAACTCTTTCATTGATTCCACAGGTTTAGTCGATCTTCCTATTGGTGGTCGCTCTTTTACTTGGATGAATAAAGCAGGTACTAAGCTTAGTAAACTTGATCGCTTCCTTATTTCAGAAGATGTGACTATTCGGCTCCCAGATGTTCGGATTACTGCTCTCGATAGGTTATGGTCTGATCATAACCCTATCCTTCTTCATATTGACAAAACTGATTTTGGTCCCACTCCGTTCAAATTGTATAACTCATGGCTTCTGAGAGATGGTTTTGATAACCTCATTAAAGAGGAATGGGAATTGCTTGATTCTAATCTCAAATGTCATGAAAAGTTTCGCCGCCTCAAGGATAAGATCAAACAATGGAGCAACAACATCAAGACGTTGGAAAGAAACAGAAAAACCGTGGCTCTTGAGGAAATTAATTCAATTGAGAAAAGGATTGATGAGGGATCCGCTATGCCTTCCGACAATGATCACCGCCTCATCCTTCTTCAAGAAATTGAAAAGATCGATAAGTTTGCTTCAATGGATATTATTCAAAAAGCTCATGTCAAATGGGATATAGAAGGGGATGAAAATTCCAAATTCTTCCATGGGCTCATCAACCAAAAAAGGCGGAATCAGATGATCAATGGGATTATGGTTGAAGGAAATTGGATCACGAACCCTTGTTTGATCAAGGATGCCTTCCTTCAATTCTATAAAAGGAAATTCCAAGCTCAAGATTCACAGGTTATGTTCTCTAACCTTCCTCATTCTCATTCCCTTAATTGCATGGATCGAGAAACTCTTGAAAGACAGGTTACCCTTGAGGAAATTAAGGAAGCCGTTTGGGATTGTGGAAGTAGTAAAGCTCCGGGCCCGGATGGTTACTCTTTTGCGTTTGTGAAGAAGTATTGGGGCACTATTCAGAAGGATCTATATGATTTTGTTAACTTATTCTTTGCTTCTTGTGTTATGCCTAATGGTGCTAATTCTTCGTTTTTCACCCTTATCCCAAAGGTCAACAACCCTACCTTAATCACTGACTTTCGCCCTATTTCGCTTATTGGTATACACTATAAGATCATTGCCAAGATTTTAGCTAACCGTTTATCTAAAGTGATTGACAAGATTGTTAGCAAGGAACAGTCGGCGTTTATTACTGGTCGTCAAATTCTTGATGGCCCCGTTATTCTAAGCGAAATCATTGAGTGGTATAAAAAATGAAAAAAGAAGCTCCTCATTTTTAAAGTGGACTTTGAAAAGGCTTTTGATTCCATAAGCTGGAATTACTTGATTCACATTCTCGACAGTTTTGGATTTGGTAATAAATGGTGCTCTTGGATTAAAGCTTGTCTCAATTCTTCGAGAGCTTCTATTCTTATTAATGGTAGCCCTACGTCTGAGTTTTCCATTAAGCGTGGTCTTAGGCAAGGAGATCCTCTATCTCCTTTCCTTTTCATCTTGGTTATGGAAGATCTCCATACTGCTTTTGAGGAAGCAGTGGGAAATGGTTTGATTACTGGTGTTAATATTGAGAATTCTACTATCAATGTTTCCCATCTTTTCTATGCAGATGATGTGATCATTACTACGGATTGGAATGTTAAAGACATGGATAATATCATTCGTGTTCTCCATGTTTTCTATCTAGCCTCGGGTCTCAAGATTAATATTCACAAGTCTAATATTTATGGTATTGGGGTTAATAAAGATGAAGTTTTAAGTATGGCTAGCAATGCTGGTTGTATTGCAGGTGATATCCCTTTCAATTACCTTGGTCTCCCCATTGGTTCCAATATGAAGTCTATTGCTAGCTGGAAGACGCTTGTTGATCGTTTTCATATGAGGCTTTCCTCTTGGAAAGCTAATCTTCTGTCGATTGGGGGTCGTCTGACTCTTATCAAGTCTGTGCTTGGTAGTCTTGGTATCTACTATCTATCGATTTTCAGAGCACCCGAATCGGTCCTTCAAGACCTGGAAAGAATTCGGGCTAAATTTTTTTGGGGTGGTAATAAAGATGAAAACAAAATGGCTTGGGTCAAATGGCCAATTATTCTTAATTCTTTCGATAAAGGAGGGTTAAACATTGGCAGTCTTAAAGCTTTCAACCTTGCTCTTCTTCAAAAATGGCGTTGGAGGTTGCTTTCTTCCCCAAACGCCCTTTGGGTTCAGGTCATCAAAGCTTATCATGGTCAAGAAGGAGGTTTCGATACAAATGGTTGTAGCTTCAAGGGCATTTGGGCTAACATTGTTGGAACCTCCAATTTTCTCCACTCGAAAGGTATTATCTTATCTAACACTTTTCGTTTTAAAGCAGGTTGTGGCACTCGTATTCGATTTTGGAAAGATATTTGGGTAGGCGAGACTCCTCTTTTTACAAGGTACAATCGGCTCTATCATCTTGATCAAGACAAAGATTGTCTTATCATTGACCGTATTAATAATGGGCAATGGTCTTGGAATTGGTCTCGGACCAATCTTGGTGTTAGAAATCTTGCCTATTTATGTGACATTATTATTTGATACATAATTACCCCTAAAAAGGTCATTATCAATGGTCTTCATTTTTGCTTTACATGTATTCTAATGGATATTTTTTATTCTGTTGTTGATTACTACACAAGGTTTGTACGCTCTATGTTTAATTTGTTTTTAGTTTTGTTAGTTAGTGAGTTAATATTTGTTGAATATATACTTAGTAATTTGGAGTTTGATTTGTGTATGTTGGTTTTTTAGTAGTTTAAGGTGGTGAAATTTAAAGATAAATGAATAAAAAATGAGAATAGATATGAAATGTATGTGAAGATGTCAATAATTTTTTGTTTTTTACTACTCTAAGTAAATATCAAGGTAAGAAAGAGTTTACAGTATATAAATTTGTTTTGTGCTTTAACCATATATAATTCTTCTCAAAAATCTGCTAATCATGTTTTCTTCGAATGCGACATTGCTACCGATATGTGAAAGCTCATTTTTAGATGGTGTGATATTCCTCTTTTTCAAGCTTCTTCTTGGGATTTTTTCAATGATTGGATCATCTCTTGGCATGCTTCTAAAGAGAAAAAACACAGGTTCTATGTTATTACTACTTCGGTTCTTTGGTGGCTTTGGAGATACCGAAATAGCGTCACGTTTAACTCTCAACCGTTGAGGAAAAGTGATCTATTTGATAATGTTCGTTTCTCTTCATTTTCGTGGCTTCACAATATGGACCATATGAAGTTATCTTGGAATGACTGGCTTATGTATCCCCTTTCGATCACGCGTAATGGCAATGGTTAGAGCTGCTTTTGGTTTTTTCCTGAAGCTGGCGTTCAAGTTCGCTGGGTTGGCGTACCTGTACGCCAAGGTTTTTTCGTTTGGCATCTTCGTCGGTTTTGAGGATGGTTCTTCTTTTCATCCTTCTCTCGGGACTTGTTTGGGGTTTCATCAAAATCCATCCCGAAGTGAAAACCGGTGGCTCGGCCTCCGGGATGGGGGGTTTTTCTTTTGCCGAAGTGAAAACCGATCCGTCGGCCTTCGTGTCAAAAGTTTTTTCATCCCTTTTGATTCCCTCGCAGTTAAAGTCTCGGGATTTTACCATTTTTTGATGTTATGTATTTCTTTTTGTTGACTCTATTGTACTTTAAGTTTCTAGCGTCTTGCTAGACTCTTTTTTATATATATTCCATCTTTGCCGTTAAAAAAAAATCTTCTCAAAAATCTTAATATTGTACTAATGTTGTGTGGAAAACATATACTTAATGATGTAAGCTATAAAGTTTTGTTTTTAAAATATAAACAAATGATAGTCTATACATTGTTTACAAAAATATTTGATTAGAGATGCTATGTTAAAAATCATATATTCATATTTAATGGTTTTTCGTTTTGTTCACTGAAATTTAGGGTCCGTTTGGTATATGGGTTTGGAAGGGTTTAGGTTAAAAGATGTAGAAAGTTAATTGTTTGGTTAGTTCCGTTTAGGCTCACGCGCATCCATGAGCCCTAATTCTCATTTCTGTTTGAGTTACTAGGTTTAGAACATATGTAGGCCCACAAGGTATAAATTTTTGTTTTCAATACATATCAACCACATAATAAAATTAACTTCTCATTTTATATTTATTTTTATTTTTTATTTTATTTTATTATAATTTTTATAATTATAATAATATATTTTTTCTCTCCTACATTAAATCTAAATTCAAATTTAAATCCTAATTCTAATCTAAATTCAAATCATAATCCTAAACCCATCTATAAACAAACGGACCCTTAGATTTAGATGCAATGGAGAAGGAAATAAAGTAAGATTGAAAAAAGAAATGGCGAAAGTGGTAGGTTATTAAGACACCCCTAATGTGTTGCAAATACCCCTAGCAATTTTGGTTTTTCTTATTTTTTTATTTTTAAAATTTTGTTTTTGTTATAAAGGTGTGAAACAGAAAGTGGGGAATAAAAATTATATCATTTCAAATATTCTTCGCATCCCTAGAGATAATGTGACGTGATAAGTCATGTGATTTGACGTGTTGAAAAAATTATGAAAAAGAAAACAGTTGCCAAGGAAGTACATCATGTATTATTGTGTTTCTTAATTTGCTATCAATTGTTTTATAATGTATTTTTGTACTATGTAATATATATTTGTCTTTGTTACATAACTTGAAGTGTAAAGTTATATATATTACATAGAAGGTTACAAATTAGTTACCTTTAGTTATATTGTAATTTGCTATCAATAACGTGTTACAGTAAATATGTATTATTATTACTATATACAAAAGGCAGAACACCCGACCCGGCCAAAATTTAATGCAACCCGACTTTTTGACACGGTACATTTAATGAGCCCTTTTTTTTCTCGGAATACCCTCTCGCGCTGTTTGAGTCATCGGTCTGTTTTTTTATGAATAAACCTTTAAGTTTCCTCAAACCTCGCGCTCCGCTAATCGTCCCGTTCTTTTTTCCCTAAAAAAATTTTTAAAATAAAATTTTTCTTTTTTTCTCGAAATACCCTCTCGCACTGTCGGAGCCATCGGTCTGTTTTTTTTTTCCTTTTTTTTTCTCAAAAAGTTTTTAAAAGTAAACTTTATTTTCTCAACAAAATTTTAAAATAAAATTTTCCTTTTTTTTTTCTCGGAATACCCTCTCGCACTCTTTTAGTCATCGGTCTGTTTTTTTATGAATAAAACTTTAAGCTTCCTCAAACCTCGCTAAAACTTTAAGTTTCCTCAAACCTCGCGCTCCGCTAATCGTCCCGCAACGGCGCGCGGTCGCCAGTTTTTTTTCCCTTTTTTTCCCAAAAAAATTTCTAAAATAAAATTTTCCTTTTTTACCCTCGGAATACCCTCTCGCATGCATTAAATGGCCTTTTGCATTTAGTGTGCATTAAATGCACCGGGTTGACCGGGGTGCATTTAATATGCCGGCTCAACCCTACCCGGTCCAATCGGTTTTTTTTTTTTTTTTTAGAAAAAAAAAATTTGTTTTCTTTTTTTAAATACTCTCTCGCACTTTTTTAGTCATCGGTCTGTTTTTTTTATGAATGTCCGAACATTTTAAAAAAAAAAATTTAATTGTTTTTTTGCTTTTTTTTAAAAAATATTCACTCACACTTTCTGAGTTATCGGTATTGTCGGGTCGACCCGACCCAGTCCGCCCCGACCCGTTCCTTTTTTTATTTACGAAATAGCCCCTCAAATATTTACGAAATACCCCCTCTCATTTTAATTTTTTTTATAAAATACCCCTTTCCCCACTAGCGGTCGACCGTAAGTTTTTTTTTTAGAATGCACCAAAACAGTGCTTTAAATCGGTCGTTGCTTAACGACCGTTAATTTTTTTTTTTTACAAAAACATACCTTCTAACACGACCAACCAAAAACACCGGCCGTCAAACATCCCGCAGCGGAGCGCGGGTGACCTAACTTGTTTTTTAACAAAGGGCACATGTAATTTGACCATTAAATTAAAATCTAGTTTAAGATTATTTCACTCGGCATTTATTAAACTAGTTTAAGTAATGATCAAAGAAATATTTAGCATACACTTTACATTTTACACATTACATGAACTAGACATTCTTTAAA
>BQNB010156390.1:4012-15273 GCA_026074375.1 Tanacetum coccineum | reverse complement strand
TGTTAAGTTCAGCAGTACAACTTATTGTTGTACCTTGAGAAACAGACAGCGAATCTGTTTTAAGGGAAGCATGTCAAACACGAGCCTTAGCTCTTTAGGGCTAAGCATGCCAAACACCTGCCTCGAAGAGTGTTTCCTTGATGGTAAACTAGTAAGTCATTTTTCTATTTTTTATTTATCGTTCATAGTATTTGTCTTCTGCTTCTACCCTATTATGTCTGTTTTATTTTCTGTTAATTATTTATTAATTGTAATCTGATTTTATTTTAATAAAAGTGTACATGTTTATGTACACTCTTAAAACAGATTCTATGTTATAGAATTAAAAACACTTTCTTAAAATCAAAATAATATTAACAGATTTTATATTTATAAACTGTTTTCTGTCGAAACCAAGATTGAGTTTCTTTGGAAAACTTTTAAGTAAACAGGATTTTAATTGACCAATTTGGCGTTACAGATATATAAACGATTTTTAAAATAGTTTATTGAATCAGTTTATGTTGAAACCATGATGAGTTTCTTTTCAAACTGGTCTTTTAGTTTGTTTATTACCTATGTTATTGTTTAAACCAAGATTTACTGAAACCAAGATTGAGTTTCTTTAGAAATCAGTTTTAAGCAGACATGATTATAATTACATATTTAGTATTACAGATCTATGATATTTTAAAAGATGTTATTCAAATCAGTTTATATTGAAACCAAGATTGAGTTTCTGTTAAACTGGTCTGTTTGATTTATTGAAACCAAGATTGAGTTTCTTTGAATCAGATTTGGTACAAAGTCTATATAAACCAAGTCGAGTTTATTAATTACCAAATTGTTTTAACAGTTCTTAACTGTTTTGTGTTTAAACACAAGTGTAACCCTTATGAATATTGTAAATGTAATTGGTGTTTCAGTTACTAACATGGTTGCAAATCATGACGAATTTAGATTCATTGAAACCAAGTGGAGTTTCTTTGAAATAAATCTTGTAAAATATAATTTGCTATTTTATTAGATTATTGGAATGTATTCATTGAAACAAGCGGAGTTTCATTGAAACATACTATCTCATAAAATGCAAGTTGTCATTTTATTAGATAACTACAACGTGTTCAATGAAATAAAGAAGAATTTCTTTGAATCAAGATATTGATAATTATACAAGTTATTATAAATATCGGATTATGTACATCATTTTTACTAAATTAGTGAAAGTGTTTGTTTGACTTGTCTAGTTTATTTTAAACTGGGTCGAGTTTAATTATAAACTAGATATAATTCTTGAGATTTTATAGAGTTTAAAAGTATATCTATAAAAACCTTGTTGAGTTTCTTTAGAAGAGTAGATCTACTAAAACCTTGTTGAGTTTCATTATAGAAATAGATCATGTGAAACAGATATATTAAGATCTTCTTAATGAAAATTGACAACAGCATATTACATATGTGTTTTTTGTTAAAAACATTATGTAATAGGCGATATTGTTTAATTTTTTAGTCGAAAGACTTCATTTAAAGTGGTTTTGTATAACGGATCTTACAAAACATTAGCGTTTTAAAAAAAGTCGATTAAAATTGTTTTTTGGTTAAGAAACACTATGTAATTAAGCACGTTGTTAATAGTACAAATTAGTTTCAAACTAATCATGGGACCTCATATTAACATTTGGAATGTCACAAGTGACATCAAAGGATCTGCTCCCGGACTTGTTAAAAGGGAGACCGATACTCGAGTTACGTGTACAGTAGATGCTTTGAAGCATTCAGAAACCTTATGTTCCATAACTATGCGTTATATGGTCAGATTGACATAAAAACTAAGGCCATGAGGGAATCCAACCTTAGATAATGGTGGATTAGCACTTCGGTATCATGTCATGTATATGGTGATAAGAGTTTGATTAACTCTTTCAATGCAGTTGGATAGAATAGAGAACGAATTTGGGCAATTCTCCAACTGCTAATATCAGGGGAAAAGGAGATGTGATTCACATCTGAAAGATTTAAAGTTAACAATGCATTATACGTGTGGGAGATTCATAGAATCTTGGTGTCTAGATGGTTTCTTAATGAAATTTGGCTTTCATCTTGTGTTTGAATCAAATAAAAATTAAGTTAACGAATAACATAATTTGAGTCCGTACGGGTTACGCCTTTAAAAATGTTTAAGGTTGAATGTATTTTCTAATGGTCATTTTAGAAAAATGAGTATGAATTCAGCTAATTTGATTGTTTAAATATATGGCATGGCTGACTCGGACATGTTTTAAATTTTAACTCAATATGCTGTCTAATTAAACTAAATTGGATACCTATTTTTGTATTCACACGGACTACAAAATTAAAACTTGTTTTGAAGCCAAATTGACAAGATTGTCTTTTCTCTCGGTTGAATGGAAAATAACCAAAGCCCTTGATATGATTCATATGGTTTTATGTGATTTGGAATTGATACCTACTAAGGTAGCGAATAGCGAGTACTTCATCATATTTGTTGATGGTGGTACAAAATATTGCTATTTATACTTACTTGAGAGTAAGGATATAGACAAGATTGTTCTATATAAATAAGTTGAGAATCAACTTATTATCGAAAACAAGGTGGTTCGAAGTCATATTAGAGGTGAATATGTGTCTTAATTTCTAAATTTATGTGCTAAACTTAGAATAAGACACAAATTTATTGCTCTTGATATTTCAACAATAGAATTGTTGAAAGAACCGTGCCTTAGAAGATATGGTTAATGCCATGTTCGTAAGTCCCGGTTTAAGCAATGCATGTCGGGGAAAGCGATTATATCGGCTACTTATCTTTCAGATAAGATCCTTTGTAAAGTAAATATGATAGTTCTTATGAACTATGAACGAGAAATAAACGATCTTATAAGTATTTACAAATGTGGGGGGATATCTAGCCAAAATATCTGTATTGAACCCTAAGGTTCAAAAGATTTGACCTGAAACTATAAATTACATATTCGTAGTACATGCTCATAACAATGTTGATATACACAAGGATACGATAATGAAATAAAGAAGTGCTTCCTTCTTTGAAAATATATTTCCTTGTTAATGAAGGAAATTGGAAAATTTTATAAAATAGATGACAAAGTTGTCCAAGATCAGAGGCAAAAAGATGATAATGATTTCCAAGATGAGAGACAAGATCAACCCAAGAAAGAAGAGGTTGAACCTAGAAGAAGCAAAAGGGTAAGAACCGAGAAATCATTTGAACCCAATTTTTTTATGGTAGAAAATGAACATACTTCTTATCGAGAAGCAGTAACTTCCTCGGAATGGCTCAATCGAAAGAAGCCATTAAAAGTGAAATAGATACTATTTTACAAAATCATACTTGGGAGCTCGTGGATTTACTTTCAAGTTGTAAACCACTAGGCTATAAATAGATCTTCAAGAAGAAGATGAAAGCCGATGGCACCATTGACAATTACAAAGCAAGATTAGCAATCAAAGGATTTAGACAATAAGAAGGTCTATACTACTTTGATATTTATTCTAGGTGAATAACCCTAGTTAAGATGATACTTGCTATTGTCGCATTAAGAAATAGGGAAGTTCATCAAATGGATATGAAAATGACATTTCTAACCGGGGATTTAGAAAAAGTACTATACTTGAACCAGCCTAAGGGTTTCATGGCTCCTGAACTAGAGAGCAAAGTTTATAGGCTTGTTAAGTCATTATATGGCTTAAGGCAAGCTCCCAAACAATGACATCAAGTTTTTTGACCATATCATGTAAGAATGTGGATTCAAAATTAATGGATGTATGTGTGATCGATAGTATATATGTATTCTTGTGTTTATACATAGATGGTATAATTAATTATCACTAGAAGTGATAACAAGATAAACAAATCCATTAATGACATGTTGGAGTCGAGATTTGATATGAACTTCATTAGTTGTGGCCTTGTTGGGTATGGTTCTTGGAATGTGAACCGATATGGATTTGTTTTGAAGTCAAAAACATTATAAGGACAATATTCTTGAGAGGTTCAATGTGGGGGATTCCGGCCTAGCTAGAATTCAATGACATCTTTTTAATTCTATTTAAAATACAGGTAAAGGTGTTGCCCGTTTTGAATACTTAAAGAATAATAGGCATCTTATGTGTGTAATGACGTGTTTGTGGCCTAAATTTATAACCAAGTCAAGTATACCAGTAACTCAAGTGATGATAATTTGAATAGTATTACACGAGTATTGTGATACTTATGAAATTGCATTATGAAAGATATCTGGCTGCTATCAAATGATAGAGTAATGCAAATTTGGATGTTTATTTAAAAGAATCTAGATCCACTAGAGCGGATGTACTTATGCTAAGTGGGAAGCTATGTCTTAGAAATCTTGAAAGTATTTCAAAAATACATTTATAGCTAAATCTATGATGAAATATGAATTTATCATTTGAGATAAATGTATAGAATATGCGAGATATTTACGTTAATTCGTAAAGGACATACCAAGATAGCAATAGATGGCGGTTTCAAACCGGTAACGGCCAGGTTTATAACAGTGTGATAGTCAATTAAATTTTGACGACAAAGCTCATATCACAAGTGTAAAACGTAAGTCGAGAATAGTCATCTTAGACAGTGATTGGTTGCAACAAACTACTCTCAAAATAGAGTTATCACGATTGACTATGTAAGTCAAGGGATATATTGCGGATCTGCTTACAAAATGGGCTTATAGCAGAGAAAGTTAGAAAGTTAGTTAGGAGAGTCATCAAGGAAAAGTGACTAAAGCCTTAAAGAATGAGTTTCTATGAAGGAAAACCTCACCAGTTGACAAGAGATCCAAGATCTGGGTTCAATAGGACACCTAATCATAGAAATGTGAGGGAAGTCACGTCAATGTGGCGGATGTTACTTAATATAGTATCTTCCTAGTCCATTCCTATAACAATGTGACTTTTGTTGAGAGGTAAAACATATGGCTTAATGATTCAAGATGAAATCATAACGCATAATGGATTCAAGATGTATCTCAAAACATATGTTTTTAATGATTCAAGTTGAAATAACCTATGTAAGAGAGATGTTGGGGTCGTTGTCGAGAGGAAATATGGGGGGCGCAATTTCTAAGAGCTCTTATAAAACCAGGATAATGTTCAGGACCATAATGAACATGACTATAAGGACTTGACAGTGTCAGGGAGAGTCTTGTGTGAGTGTGTAATATCGTCTACGTAAACAGAGGTTGAGTTCAAGGACATCGCGTCTACTCAGATCTAGGAGATTAAGTGCATCTCACAAGGAAGGGTTTCAACAGGGTCTCCCTAACATATCCTATGACAAGAATCAAACTGTTGGAATTTTATCAAAACTTTTGTGTATTCGATGATCTCTATTCTTGTGGGGTTGTTGAAAATTTGGTTGGCAAGTGATTTTTGACCAAACTTTGTACATAAAGTATCTTTATGTTTGTGTCATTTATTTATGTAATTGTTTGTAAAAGTTTGTGTTCTACTTGTAGAGAGCTTCACAATGAAACTTTTATGAGTCCTAAAAAGGATTTGATGTGATTGAGATATAGCGTCATCACAGTTAGGCATTCGGTACCATGCTTAAAGAGGAATTTATGTTTTTTTTTCTATCCCACATTCGGAGGATGAGTAAAACTTGTGAGGATCTTATAGTGTATAAATAGAGCCCCTAATTCCTTAGCTTTAATAAACATCAATCAATAAGTATTATGATTTCCAATTTTGGAGTACTAATCTGTAAAAGGTGATTATTAGGCTATTGTTAAGTTCGGCAGTACTTACTTACGTTTCAGCTGTATGTTACGTGGGGAAGGAAACAGACGACTAATTCATTTTAAAGGAAGCGTGTCAAAACACGTGCCTTAGCTATTAAGTGCTATCAAGTATGTCAAACGTGCCTCGAAAAGTGTTTCCTTGATGGTGATCTAGTAAGTCCTTTTACTATTTTACTGTTTTCTTTATTTATCGTTCATAGTGTTTGTCTTCTGCTTCTACCCCATTCTGTCTGTTTTATTTTCTGTTATTTATTTTTTGTTAATTATTTATTAATTGTAATCTGATTTTATTTTAATAAAAGTGTACATGTTTCCCTACCGAGGGTCTTTATGCGTGAGTCGTGCTCGACATCTCGGATCGTGTTCCGCTCTAGGCAAAAGAGTATGTCAGCCATACGTTGGGCTATAAATCGCTTGATGGTTGTTGAACTTTAGCAGTTGTCTTCTTGGTGGCATAACCCTCCAAAATTACAAGGAGAAAAGAGAAAAAAGAATAAGACATCAAAGCGACACGTACAAGGTGACAAGTTAATTGTCGTAATCTAATTAGTCAGCAGGCTTCTATGCAGTGGGTTACGTGATGACGTGTGTGTTACAGAAGTACGAAGCGAGTGTCCAAATTCGTAGTCGATTAATAAAATAACCAATGGGATCGAAAAACTATATCGAATTTCAATATCATCGAAAATTCCATTATGGAAAATCATGTGGAGTTCTAGAGACCATTGTATCGCTAACAATGTCTTAAGAAACGTTATATAGTATTTATATAAGCAGCATTTATAAAAAAAATACGGTGACGCTCAAGAAGGTAGACATAAGTGATCGAACATAGTCGACATTTATATAAATTACCTTTATATAAATAAATAGCTGTAATCTCGAAGAAAAGCGTAAAAGATCGAAAAGAAAGTCAAGTATTATATAATCATTATCCAAATAATATCCATAGTAATGCTCGAGAGAGTAAATATAAGGAACCAGGAAGTACGCGCGCACGGATATCAGATACAACGAGAAGAGACTCTTAGTTATGAAAATTAGTTATAGTCTAGGTTTTGAAAACGACCTAGTTATTTATAACCAATGGTCTGATACCAATCTGTCACACCTCCAAAATCGGACTCCAGGAGAACGGCAACATTGGGGTGCGACGCATGAAACAAGAAGTACAAGTCACGGAAAACGAACTCAAAATGAGACGTTTTTTAAAAAAAATATTTCAAAATTGTTTCACATTCAATACATTAAAACATCAGAGTTTGCAAACAGGTCTCAACAATTTCAAAATAACACAAGTGTTTAAACATGACAAAATGTTTAGATAAAATTTTCATCAAATGTAATAATAGAAATTCTTTACAACACAGTATTTTCAAAAGAAATTTTATCAAATGTATAAAATGAAGAGTCTCCGAAATACATATCCATGCGGCTTCTCTCCGAGTAATATACCTGAAAACCTGAGATAAAACATGCTAAAAAGTAAACAAAATTGTTGAGTGAATTCATAGGTTTTATATAAGTAAAGTAGTGTTTAAGTAAAACAAACAATGTTTATAGAAATCAAGAATAGTGCTACAAAAGCAGTTTAGTGGACCACAAGATTTCAGTAATGTAGACAAGAGAAACGAATTCACCAAGTCCAAAAAGTAATATGTATTATTGCACTAAGCTCATGACCCCGAAACCTTAACAGTTTGTGCCCCTAATAAATCTAGGGTGTTCTGCCAAACACCCTAAAGAATACATCAGATGTTAAATGCATCATGGTCCACCAGGAACCAGAATTTCAGACGGGGATTGTCAGTCCTGATAGATCTATCCATAACACTCACGCTTACTACATTAGTAATTAACGGTTCATGATTGAAAGGGGACTTAAGTGGCAGTGTGGTAACTTAGGCAATAATATTCAGGCAATACCTAGATAGCATATAGTTTAAAAGCACTTGTATCCAAAAGTAAAACAAGCATGTAATCTCCCCCAGAGTTTATAAAACAGTAAATGAGTAAAAGTAGGGCTATGAACGCACCATATGCGAAACGGAAAAATCAACAATATAATCGCTGAAGTAAATCGAACACCCTAAGTGCAACCTAAAATAAATGGCACAACTTAGCAAAATAAACAACTAACACTCACACAAATGAAAATGGAATAAAAGAAAATTTATATAAAACGTTTTTCTTTAACCGAAACAAGTATGGCATTGCGTCATAAATTCATAGGTCAAAATTACTCAAAACACAAGTCCTAATCTGAATTAATATCACTTCTAAGACATGTCTTAAGTTTACATCTTAACCAATAATTTCTACAAGTGTCCACGCTAGTTTTACGTCTAACTATTTCTTTATTTACCAAAATTCTGAAATTTACCCATCTTAGAAAGCAAATAATTCAAAATCCGCAATTGATAAAAATATGAGATTTTGGCGTACAGAAAGCCTTACGAATCTATTTTCCATAAATGTGGGGCCTACTGGCCAAAAAGTTTTAGGACCTGGGTAAAATTACTAATTTACCCTTCAATACATGTGTAGGTCATTTTCTGAAATTTACATCTTTGCCATTTTTAACATATCTCTTAAACCGTACATCCGATGAGGACGAAACGCATGGCCAAATTTAAGTTGACTCATACCTAGAAGCTACAGTTTTACTAATTTGGGTGTTAGTATACAAAATGTTTGACTTATTATGGCTTCAAATTCAGGTCGCGCAAAGTGACTAGTTTTCGTAAAGTGGTGATTTCTCACCCATCCGAAATAGTTATCACCCCATCCAAATGGCTATGTGTACCTAAGACATATACCTAGGTCACCATTAACTTTTCCAGAACTTCCCAAGCCAAAATTATTTCTTTACACATTAATGTACCTAGCATTTCAAAACTGTCCCAAAACAAGTGTGACAAACTTTTGTAGCTTACGAAAACGAACACATTTTGAAATCTATGGATGCTATTAAAGTGAGGCCAGTTGGAGGTGATACCTCTAAGTGTCTTCTAGAGGTATCATGATTACTTTTCAAAGAGTTTGCAAAAAACATGGAGTTAAGCTCCATTTCCTAACACTAGGTGTGATTTGACTAGTTTTAGTAAATCGGCCGTAACTCACTCATCTGGAAGAGATACGGCTCTATCCAAAGAGCCACATGGACCTAAGACCTCGACCTATGTTTCTATCAACTTTCCCAGGGGGTTCATTACCAAAAATATATCAAAAACAACCTGTTTAGCTACTGATCTAAAAATAATCCCAAAAACCTCAACAAAACCAAACCAAAACATCCTTTTACTTCCTTTAAATCTCTAAACAATGACACACTTAAATGTTTAACACATTAATAACACAAAACTCATGATTTTCATAATCAAACATGAAAATGCATGGACCAAAATCGAAAGAAAGATCAAGAATCAAGAGTTAGACTTACTAGATGATTAAAGCAAGAGAATCGAAACATAAACACCCCTTTGACCTTGGGGAGAGAGAAAGTGAGGTGGGAGGTTACACACATACAGAATGTGAGAAAAATGGTAACCAACACTCTCTCTATGTGTGGAGAGGGTCCTATTTATAGTCTCATACCCACATAAAGTGTATGGACTTTCTTCTTGGGCCGGGCTTGGCTTAAGGTGGGCTTTAAGCCTAAAACACAGACAATATTAGATTACAATCCAAGCCCATTTAACCCGACTAGCCTATTACTTTACAAGACTAACTTTGAATAATAAGAGCGATAACATTCTTGTTCGACTTATATAAAATTAAGGCTAACATAGCCCCTAACCCTCTAAATATGGTGATTCTTGGTCTCTAAATGAAGCTTATAATACAAGGAAGAAGACTATCACAAGATTCTTGAAAACCCTCAATTGATAATAAAACCCTAATTTATGAATCCTTGATTATTCTTGAAATTGGATGATTTAAATCCTTGGAAACACCTTAACTGACCTTGAAATTAACTCTTTTATGCTTGAAATAGATCAAAATGGAAGAATTATGATCCCTTTGAGTTGGGGTTTTTGAGCCGAGCCTTAGGAAAGGAGGAGGAGAGAAAAAAAATGATCTTTGTGTTTTTTTATGAATGCCAACCCTTTTGGCTTATATTTATTTTTATTATTTTGTTTTCTTCTAAATTTGTAGTATTATTATTTGTATAATTAAAAGGTAAGTATATAATAAAAAGGTCAGGTTTAAGGCTCAAGTGCGGATTTCTAGCAAGGTTCGACCAAGACACGAAAATAACTAAGTTTTACTAAAATAAAATTATATAGTCCTCACAGTAAAATAATGAAACATTGAGTTACGTTAAACACGTAGACGAGTAATGAGCTAAAAGACAGCTCAGAATTACGGGAATCGTAAAAATTACTAAATCGGGTAAACCGTAAAAATTAAATTTTATTTAGAGGTGGAAATAGGAATAAAATATAATTAAGTTATTTACATGAACTTACTAAGTATTACAATGTTCATAATATGTGTGGGGGGAAATAAAAGCCTTAGAAACTTTTCTTTCATTTGTCTTTGTTTAGTCCTTAAAATGATGAGTAATATATCGAAACATAGCGTAGAAAGTAATTTTGACCCAAATTTAAAAATTTTATGACACATACCGGTGAAACTAAGTACTAGTAGCGTCTCATTGGATAGGGAATTATACGACTAGCACAAAAACCCTACCACTCAAAAAAAATTCCACCCCCAAATCATGAGGTTCGCCCCTAGATCTTTAGGAATTCGGGTATCCATCTTTGATACCCAAGATAATTTATCCCTTTAGCTTTCTCGAGCTAAGGAGTGAGCAATCATATGTATCTATTCCATTGTTATGGATGTGTATATGTGGTTTCGTCGCCTTTTCTAGAGCATTGGTATCGGTTTAAAATTATATGAGTGTACCGGTAGTGTATTAAATTCTAGAACTTGTTTTTCTGATGCATCCTGAGACCGCATAGTAAGTATTAGGATTTTCTAAATAAGAGGCACTAGGATTAATCCATGTTTTAACCTGTATTTATTACTATGGTCACATCGATCATATAACTATCCCACACCCTTTCCATGCACTCATTTTTAGTGCAGGATTCCCCTAATACACCCCTCTGAGCCTATCCTTTTCACTATTCTTGTAATTTTCTTGGTTAATCCGGACTATTAATTAAGAGCATTATCTAACCCTATAACCAATCGTTACACAAATCGCCTTAGCCTACCTTGTATGTACTTATTTTTAGTACATTACTGTTTTAATCCAAGTTTATTATTTGAGTACACAGATGCTAAGTCTTTATCCTTGTAAATACAGTTTTAGGAGGATTGAGATTCATGGTAGTATTTATTTTGCGGAAAAATAGGGAAGAAAAGTTAAATCATTACCCTTATATTTGTTCAATAGTCTCCATGTTATGTTGATCCACCTCAATTTGGGTCATTAGTTAAATTGTAGTTATGAGTTTTAAAACT